>SNQJ01S0247934.1:0-11017 GCA_010110895.2 Picea sitchensis
AGAGACACAACATTTATCCTGGGAAACCCTCTAGGGGAAGAAAACCCAACAAAAACTTCCTTATCATAAATAGCTTATACAATGTTCAAGAGATAACTCAAACCAATACAGATAGTCCTCTCCAAAAGATGCGCCACTCTTCTCCCTCTCTCCTTTGTCAGTAACAGATCAGAACTTGTCTCTCAAACTGAGCAAGTGAGTTGTGTTCAAATGAGGCGCTAGCCTCCTTTATTTATACAAGTTTTGGCATGTGTGAAGTGTCTCTTCACTGGTAGGGCCAACTTCTTAATCTGGGTGGGTAAACCCACCTTTATTATATTTCTGGGTCTTCTTATTAACTGTTGAGGCTGACTTCTTATTCTGCCTATTATAATTGTCTGTTGACCAATCCGCAAAAGGGGATTTGGTCCTAATACAATTACCGACATGATTAATCCACAATGGGGATTAATCCTATAAATAATATATAAAATAATAATACGAATACTCTTTGCAGTTACATTATTTCAACAAATTCGAAGATTTATTATTACGCATTGAAAACACCTATAATCTTGGTTGTGGTCACCCTTCAATTTTTGGATATTCTGAGCTTGTTGTGAACCTGCTACATAAGATATACTCTCCTAGAAACAAGTTGATGAAACGATACACCCAAATTTTTTGGGCACTTATCTCAAACCTATTATCTTGCAACATCTCTCATGTTAAGAGGGAGTTGAATTCAATGGTTGATCGGTTAGTTGTTTTTGCAGCGTCTCCTAATCAACAACCTTTTCCTCACAGGCATGATTGTTCTTTTCAATATCTATATCGTCCACATATCCCTGACAATGTAGAATCTTGGCAGGCCCTCCATAACAATGAGATAATTTGTTCTTTCATTCAAGATGAAGCTTTTAAGCCCAAAGAAATGATATCCATAGAAGACAACAAGATTCCTAAGGGATTGACTCCTCTTGAGAGTTCGTTTTCATCGAGTGATGTAGGCAATAAAGAGAAACAAAGAGAAGAGGAGTCAAGAAGGAAGGTGGGCGAAACCATCTCCCTGAATATTGGGGCACTCGAATCTTCAAAGAATGTTAAAATAAGTACCCAATGTTTTGATAAAGAAGAAATTAAGTTTACCAAGCTACTTGGTGAATTTCAAGACATTTTTGCTTGGTCTTATAAGGATCTTCGTGGTTTTGATCCTGGTCTTATACAACAGTCTATCCTTATCAAGGAAGGCATGAAACCAGCTAGGAAAAAACAAAGACCTATTAATTATGCATTTAAAGCAACTTTTCAAAGGGAGTTGGAAATTTTCTTAAGAGCTGGGATTATTTTTCCAGACTACTCTGAATGGATTTCCAATTGGGTACATGTTTTGAAGATCACTTATCATATTAGAAGCTACATTAATTTTCACACTTTCAGTCAGGATATTATGAGAAATCCTTTTCCTCCCCTCAATATGCAAATGATCCTCCAATAGGTTGTAAGGTCACAGATAAGGCCCTTACTTGACAATTTTTTGGGTTACGATAAAATCAAGAGAAAAGGGGCAGATGTTTACAAAACCACTCTTATCACTAATGGGGGTAACATGACTTATAAATGCCTTTTTTATGGCTTACCTGATGCAATTACCGCTTTTAAAAAACCTATACACACAAATTTTGTTGAATTGATCAGTATCTATATCTACCTTGATGATATAATCATATACGTTAGGGAGTTGTTAATTACCTCAGAGTTTCAAGTAGTAATCATGGGTCCTTTCAAAATTTCTTTTGTCCTGGACACTAAGTCTTACATTCTAAAGGTTTTACAGGAGAAATTGTTTTCCTACAACACTAACGATTCTCGCTTGAAACATTACGAGGGACCAACGTGAAAAGTTATAATTTTGTTTGGATTTTCTGTATACTAGTAACCTAGCTCTGATTTCAATTTTGCACTATTTTATTTTTTTCTTTATTGTAGTGTGATTTTTTCTTTCTGTTTTAAACATTTCCTACTGCTTTTACATTTATGTCACTTTATTTTTGTTGTTTTGATTTTCTGCAATTTTATTCTGTTAGGATTTTTATTGCTTGGTCATATTTTTAATTGATTTTGGTCAAGAATAAGATGTTGGATCAGTTCTACCACAGTGACACCCCTGCAAGATATTGTTAATCAATAACAATCAATCTTACACAGTTGTTACGATGTTTCCCATGAAGACATACTTGAATTTGTTATTTGCTTTCACTATTGTCTTATAAAGAGATTGGTTATCTCTCGCTTCTTCTTTCCATTCCTTCATCCATTTGAGAAATAAAAGAGCATGTCCATTATTTTTTCTCCTTGGAGTAAAGAGCATATTTTGGTTGAATGATTGTGCTCCATACAGGGATAAACCCCCCTCATACTTAACACTTTTCATGAGTTATTCCCAAATTCCCTCATTTTTCCATTAAATCCACTCACATCCCCCTATTGCATAATATTCCAGGTTATATCTTCTTGACCTGTTGTTCTTGGTCTGCGAAACCATGATTTCTGAGTTGTAAATCTGTTGAAAACAAATTTCCCTATGGTGTCGCCAGTTTGTTGACGATTAAAATCGCAATGAAGTTTTTCCCGCAAAGTATTGCTAAAGCCTATTATTATAAGCTAACAAGATATATAATACTAGTAGGTGTGACCCCCTTGTAGGTTGGGAGATCATATCTAGTTATTATTTCATGTTTATGTTGTTGTTCGACACTACTTACATGGTTGATTAAATCTTGGTTTTATTGGCGATGGATAAGGCCTATTATGTGTTGGTTCTAATTGCGACAATTGAATGATGGATAAGGCATGTTATGTATTGTTTATGCTACTCTAGGCTCTAATTTCATGTTACGATGGCCTATGTTACCCATTATCATCATTTCTATATGTTCCTGGATTCATTACTATGACACCTGCACAAGAGACATGTTAGTAATAATATATAAGAGCGGTTGACAAGAGATAAAAGAAATATAACAAAGTGCAAAAGGAAGGAACTATACTATACTAATATGCTACCCTATATGCATTGAAATTAAAATGATCGTTGTAATCCTAGCTAACAAGTAATAGCTATGCAATTTATTGGTTATATGAAACATGGTTGATATGCATTATTGTATAGTTGAAATGGTAATATGTGATGAGGGTGGCGCTCTTGGAAATTAGTGGATGTCAGTTTTGATGAATGGTTCAATTGAATGAATTAATGGATTAGTGAGCTGGCATGTACTAAGGAATTGAATGACCAGAGGTTGGAGGCGACATGCATTTACTACACATCACTCCATACCCCTCCCATTGGCCGTCACCCTGGCTGGATATTGTCAATTTTGTTCATTGTGATCAAGCTCCACTTTTCAAGAAGAGGAAGAACCGCTCAGCCAAACTTGTGTTTTTAAGGTGTTCTTGGTTACAGGTATGCCTTTTATCCATCCATGAATATTCTCTGGTTATGAAATAGATATTGGCTTGGGATGTATGGGTCTGTTCTTTCCTTGAGACTGGAAACTATGTAAATTCGTGATATTTCTCTGGAATAGATTGTTGTGGAAAATGAAAAAGATGGTTGAAGTCACAGTGTGTCAATGATCGTTCTGAGTGTTAGCAGCCATAAAGGCTCTATGTCATCCTTATTGGTTTTAGTTAGAGGGTTTAATTTGGTCTAGATTAGTTGGTTGTATCCACGCATTCATATCATCGTACCCAATCATTTGTTGTTATGGGGTTTACTGGGTCGGAAACGCCTTGTGTCACTGCGCATTGTTTCACTTGGGTATGGGTTTGTTCGTGATATTGATGGTTTCACAGTGGGTTATATTCTTTTTTTCTCGGATCTATTTTATCTCAGCGTTGTTAGTTGGTTGTGTTAGTCCCTAAAGTTTCACTTGACTGTGAGAGGGCAAGCTAGGGCATCATCGGTTTATTGCAAAGTGTTTGGAAAGTTTTTATAATTTGGTTTTTTGAATAAGGTGGTTGAAAACTAGCTCAAGGTTATAACATAACATAAACTAGATCAAGGTTATAACATAACATAAAAATCAAGATCGTAACATAGCATATCCCATTGATCAATAAAGGTAGACACATAGATGGATTAAACCAATAATAAAGGAGAAGATGAAGCCTTCAATTTATGTGAAGTTGACAAATTGAAATTTGTCTCAATATCATAAAGAAACAAGACTTACTCATCTGATATCAAAACTTGAAAATAATTTCCACAAGAAATTCTTTATTGCATTAATTAACAATCAAGAAACAAATGCATTGCAGAATGAATAATGAATTCAAGCATGAAGAAATAAAATAGAGTAGAAAGAGTGTCTAAATCCATATGCCTTTTCTATTAAGTGTCAAATAGAACATAAATGTCTTTACAAGGAGTTTCACAAAAATCTCTTGGATCTCCAATTTTTGACCAAATACGATTTCCTCTACCCATTTAAACTATCCATAAACTCATGTGATCCTATCATCTGGCAGGACCTTTAATGACTATATCTAGATAGTATCTATCTATTAGGGATGTTAGCTCAAAAAGAGATTTTAAAATCCAAAATAGATCATTGCTCAACAACTGATATTGTATGATCTTTGCCAAAGATTACATTTGATTCTACAAATAGGGATTAGTTTGATCTAGTCATACAGCTCGAGGTCTTTGCATTTCACAAGACAAAAAAGAGTAGACACTGCCATATTTCCGAAAACATTAAAATTAAGGGATTGTAGCAATCTTCATGAAAACTTTAGGATATAATAACAGCAGTATCTTTAGCAATTTTTTGTTTGAGCTTTGTGGTAAGTACAACATTGTGCCAATAGAGTTTGACGTTTATTTCTCTAAGTTCTTTGGAGTACCCTTTCTCTTTCTTCTTCTTTTTAAACCTTGAATCCTTTCTGTCGACGAAAGCATTCCATTTTTATATTTGTGCCTTTTATTTCTTCAAATGTCTCACTATTTTCTGGAATTACTTGATCCTTTCTTTATCAGTTCTAATTTTAACTCTGAATCCTGATAATTATTCAAAAGGTGTAGGTTCATTCAGTTTTAAGGAAACTTTGGGTTCTTTCTCTTTAACTTGGTATTTAGAAACCAATATTGAGCTATGTTCTTCATCAAAACTCACTGAATCTATAGCTTCAGGCACAATTGATATGCGATCTGAGTCTTCAAAATAATCATGTTTATCTTCAAGGTTTTCACTGATACCTTCATCCATCTCCTTAGCTTTTTCTAAACTAGTTGAAGCTCTCATTACAGATCCTGTAGATGATGAAAACATTTGTTTACCTTTGTTTACTGTTTTCTTAAGCAATGGAGTTATTTTTTCCTTTTCCCTCGGTAATTCCCGCAAAGATCTTCGTGAGTGATCTTCTATGATTATGGTGTTTTCTTGTTTGATTGACGTATTGAACATTGCCTTTGAATTCAATCTATACTTGTTGGTAACCCCGGTCGAATTCCCCTTCTAGGGTTTTGAGACACGCGACACCTTTTTATCCTTTTTCCCTTTGACCGTTTCTTTACCGGGTTGATGGCGATTCATGTTTGATTGTAGTTTGAGTATTAAAATGTTCATCTGAATCTTCTTCCCCTTTAACATTTTCCTCTCTTTAGAAAACATTTCAATTTCTCGATCCAACTTAGGTATTTTACCCCAGACTCCTCACAACTCGGACACGTAAAATTCTCTTGGGTCAGATTTCATCAATTGAACATTTTGTTTCGTAATAGTCTTTTTCCTTGGGTCTTCTTCCCCGCTTGTCTCTGCTTAAAGATTGCATGGTTTACCCCAGTACTTTGTAATTCTCTCAGTACTACACCAAAGTATTAATTAATACTGATGAAACAACCGCCTTTGCATTGGAGTGAGAGTGATCAAGACTTCTACATCTCTCTTTGTCAAGCTTTGAGTAGAAAGTAGGCGCATTTAGGGGATAATCACCATTTAGATGCATTAATATCCCAATGTGGTAGATATAGACTAGTAATAATCTACCTTTGCAGGTGATATACATGTGGATAACAATCAGACCAAAGGTGTCATTCAAAGTCTAACCACCGCTAGGGACTCCCTTTCTCCAATTCGAGTTTTTCTTATTTGGAAGTAGGAATTGGTTTACAAAATTTGTAACCACATGCTCTCTTCTCTTCCACCATCTTTCTCCTCTAACCAAATTAATATGAAAGCTTTGGAAATGGTCCGTTTTGTCACCAACATCAACATCTTCCAAATCTCCACCTTGTGACCATCAAAATTCAAAGAGAACTCCATGGAAACCTGCTCATCATAACCTTGAAAAGTGGTAAGGAATTCAAACCAACCAACATATCTAAATCTCTATGCCATCTGCAGATATGCCTCAATAAGATCGACGCCCTCAGGTTCCAATATAACCACTTACCCACTTCTCTTAGGCACCATAAGCATCTCTGAACCTTTGAGCCATCTGAGGATAAGCTTCGAGGAGTTCAACACCCTCGAGTTCTAATTTGACTACATGTACGCTCCTCTTAGTTGCCATCAAAACACAATGCTATAACTAGCACAATTCGGATTCTGAATTTTCCACCTGCAATCTGTTAATATATAACTGTTCTTCTGAGCAAATACCTGTGCCTAAAATTCAGCAAAATCAGACATAGAATGGCAGGTTCAATACAATGATCGTTGAGAATTGGATGATTTGAAATGAGTCCTTTGCGGGTACCGAGAAATCCGATCATGTAACGGTTTGAATCACAAAATGATTCCAAAGCTATTGTGGGACACATGCAAAATCTCAAACCATAATCTGTGTCATCATAACAAAATCTGGGTGACGAGCGCATATCAAGGCATGATTATCTTTGTGCTATGGGAATAAGGCTATTCTTGTAGCGCTATTAATGACTTAGCATAATTTGAATTTGTAAAGTTCAAATAGGAATATAAAGTGACACATCATTTAAAACCATGTCTTGCAACCCCAAACTTAAATAAATTATTCAAAAACCAAAATGCAAACCATAAGACACTAGAAACAATGATCAAAATCAATTGGAAGCAGATAATGAAGTGCAGGTAGGAAGGGTTTGGGATTAAGGTTTCTCACAAAATCAAAAGAAAAAATTAGAGACTAACACTGGATCCTTCTGGGGATGGAGTTTTGATAATAAACTCCAAGAACTACAAACCAATGCCTTTTCCTTTATCTCTGATTCACTGATCTCCCTACATCTGTCAGTCTTTTATTCTCAGCATAACTGTAAAAACAATTCCATTGGGTATATGGAGTCTTTATTGAAAAGAAAACCTATTGTACTAACTGAAAACCTGATGAGTCATTAAATAAAATAGTGCTTCAAGAACATCCCATTCACTGGACCCCCAAAAGTTTATGTGTTGTCTAAATTATGCAGGAGAAAAGTGTTATTGTTCATTACCTTGGCTATTCTGAAAGGACCATACCATAGGTTATCAAACTTACCATGTTTTGCTTTATCCTCTCTCCTGGCATCCCATCTTAACACCAAATCTCCCTCATTGAAAATATATTTCTTAGTTCCCTTATCAAATGTAGCCTTGATTTTGCTATGGTGAGCAGCAAATTTCTGATTCACCTGTTCTCTGACCTGCTGGCCTTCAATCATCTAAAAAATTCTCCTTTGGATATCATTGGGTTCTTCTAGCTCTTCTTGTAGAAACTTTAAAACTAGCAGGCCCAATTGAGTTGGAAGAATAGCTTATGTCCCATATACCATTTGGAAATGAGATGTCCCAATAGACTTCTTGTTGCTGATATGATCAGCCCAAACGGAAAACTTTAACTTGGAATCCAATGATTTTTTATTTTCTGCCAATAGTTTTTTGATAATTCTTATCAGAGTCTTATTGGAAGATTTTGTCAATCCATTCCCTTGGGGGTAGTAGGGAGTAGAATGAACCAATTTGATACTATACTTATTGCAGAATCCAATCATGGAATTCAATTTAAAAGTCTGTGCATTATCAGTGACCAGTTTTTTAGGACAGCCAAACCTGGAAAAAATATATCCTTCTAGAAATTCCATGATTACCTTGTCTGTTGTATTCTGAGTCAGAATTGCTTCAATCCACTTCGTAAAATAATATGTGGTTGTAATAATCCATCTATGTTGTCCTGAAGATGATGGATTAATCTCTTCGATGAAGTCCAATCCCCACTGTTGAAATGGTCCATGGGTGATGATTGTTTTTAGAGGAAAAGATATAAGTTTTTTCTTTCCAACAAATTTCTGACAGGGTTCACATTCCCTGACCTGAGAAAACATATTTGAGAATAGAACTGGCCAGTAATAGCCTTCCCTAAGAATCTTGAAGGAAGAATCCTTCCAATGATTATGGCCTCCGCAGACACCATGATGCAGATCATGACATATTTGTTTAGCTTCTTTTTCATCCACACACCTCAACAGAAAACCGTTGGGGTCTTTCCAGAACAGGATCTGATCAACAATGTAGTACTTTACTACTCTTAACTTTAATGATCTGAATTTTGATTTATCCAACTCTAGGGGAGATTGAAAGTTCAACAAAAAAAATATGATATCTTTGTACCATGGTGAAGAAACATGCTTGTTGTTTACCTGTGAATCTGTTTCTTCAATCTGGACAGAAGAAACATGTGTCTTGTCTAAAAGATGGTACAACCCAATTGCTTTGCAATTGGATTCTGTCATTAATTTGGTAAGTCCTTGTCCTTTTATCAGCTGAGTAGGATTTATGGTAAGATCATACTCTAGGATTTGTGTTATCCATTTCCCTCGCTTTCCTTCACAATCAAGCTGAACCAAAATTTCTTTGACTGCACTGCTTGGGACATAAGTTGTAATCTTAGATTGAAGAACATATACTCTAAAGAATTTTAGAGCCTTTACCAAGGCATAGGACTTTTTTTCTATTATATCATACTTCAATTCAGAGTCTCTGAGGGTTTTTCTAAAGAAGGAGATGGGTTGCTCGTATCCTTCCTCATTTCTTTGCAGAAGAACAACAACTATGGTATTTTCTGATGCAAATGAAAAAATCATGAATTTTTTGGAGTAATCTGGGCTAATTAGAACAGGTGCTTGAACAATAGCCTGCTTGATCCTTTCAAAGGATTCTTTCGCTTTTGGTATCCACTTAATTTTTACATCCTTTTTCAACATGTCAGTAATGTACTTGACAATATCTGCAAAGTTAGGTATAAACCTCCTTAAAAAATTAATTTTACCAATGAAGGACTGAATAGACTTTTTATTTCTTGGAATGTCTATTTGTTGGATAGATTTTACTCTTTTAGGATCTATTTTAATACCTTCAGGTGAAACTATGTGTCGTAGAAGCTTTCCTTCCTCCATGGAAAAATGTGATTTTTTGGGATTAAGTGATATACCATACCTTCTTCACTTCTCAAAGGTCTGCTTCAAGCGTTGTAAATGTTCTTCGTCGGATGTTGAAACTATAGTTATGTCATCAAGGTAAATAACCACAAACCTGTCTTTCTCCCCAATGAAAGAGATGTCCATAGCCCTTTGGAATGTGGCTCTTGCGTTCATCAATCCGAAAGGCATCTTTTCATACATAAAGTGCCCCAAGGAGTGGTAAAAGTTGTTTTATTTTTGTCCTCTTCCATTATTGATATTTGATTGTACCCTGAGTATCCATCAAGCATAGAAATTCTCTTTGCGTCGACAACTCTTTGTAAGATATAATCCATTTTTGGTAATGGATAATTGTCTTTCAAAGAGCACCTGTTTAGATTCCTGAAGTCCACACAGAGCCTTATCTCTTTGTTCTTCTTCCTGATAGGTACAAGGTTGGCTACCCATTTTGAGTATCTCAGTGGCACTATGATTTTTGCTTCCAGCAACCTTTTCAGCTCCTTTTCTATTATAGGTAACACTAAAGGATTAAATTTCCTGAACTTTTGCTTAACGAGTTTTGATCCAAGTTTCAGAGGAATTTTGTGTTGAATAATCCTTGTATCAAACACTTTCAAATCTTCATAAGACTAGGCAAATATATCTGAATATTGTTTCATTAATTCAACGTACGTTTCTTTCTATTTTTGTGACAGTTTTCTAGATATTTTGACCAACCTGGGGTTTGCATCCGGACTAATGTCACAGTCCACTACATATGTTTCTTCTGTTTGGATAACAACCTTCCTGGAAACATCATTATGATCGAACAACCTCTCTAGTGGAACCAAACCTTTGGGTAGATGGTTTGTCTTCAGTTCAATGATTTTGTGGCCAACAATAGTATCTTGAAGGACTTCTGCAGCATGTATTTCTACTTCACCATTTTTCGTCATCTTGATCTATTGAAATGTTAGAAAACTCTTCAATAGTTTTCAAAAATCTTTGAATTTCCTCATCGTCTTTAAAAACCTGCCAATGTTTTATATTATCCAGTATTGAAGGTTTGTGTCTGACTTCAACTTCGAACTTCAAATTAGGAAACATCGGAGTTTTAAAGTTGTTAGCTGCAAGTGCCAAAGAGTCATCCTGTTGATTTAAATTTATGTGCACAAAAGTAATATTGCATGCCAAAAAGAAATTATCCACATAATCCCACACCTCATTTCTATATTGTTTTAACCTTTTCTGTTTGGTTTGATATATATTCTTGATCTGGTGAATAATAAGTTCTGAGTCTCCAAAAACAAACAACTTATCTATACCCATACCTTTAGCAGTTTTTAAACCTAACAGCAAGGCTTCATACTCACTGATGTTATTAGTGGTGTCAAATTCAAGTTTGTATGAAATAGGAATAACCTCCTTGGTAGGGGAAATGAAGACAATGCCAGCTCCAGAACCTTCTTTAGAACATGTTGTTGGAAGATTGGTTGTTGTCATTGATGTCAACCCTAGTCATGGGTTTTGGACCGCAAAATTGATAAAGGTATTTGGGCATGAAGGAAAATGCACATGCATATACAAAACCCATGAATGGATAGTATACATCATGTT
>SNQJ01S0247935.1:0-13031 GCA_010110895.2 Picea sitchensis
TTTACCCTAGTGAGGTCGATACAAACAAAGAAACAAGAAAAGTTAATAATCTTAGTGGATTTAATAATGCATATATTTATATAGGTAGTTTCAATGAACAGGAGAAATAGTTCTCTCACATTAATCTATGCATACACAAGCCACATTGGTCATCTTTTTCATGTTTTCAAAAACACATAAAGTATCTTTTATGTAAAATTAAAAGTGTGACATGGTCCTCTTGACCTCCACATGCATTATTTTCTTCATTTGAATTGTTGGAAAACTCATAATGGAATCATTCTCTACTATTTTTCAATACAAAGATAATGGTGTAACTCAAATCTTTGATCTTGATCTTGATTTTGATGCCTTATTGCTTACCTTTCCATTGCATCCACCAAGGCATCTTGTGTGTTTTGCATCGTATATTCTACCACCTATTTTATCCCCAATTTGAAAGAAAACATTAGTGTTGATGTTAGAATTGTCAGTTGATACTACAGTAAAAAAATTGATGCTCTAATAGCATTGTTATGTTTCCTAAACCTATAAATTACTTATAAGCAACAACTAGAACTTTTTCAATGAATAGAATGAAAACTCTTTTATAAAAACACATATTTTCTTTCAAAAAAAATGAGAAGAAAAAATAAATTTAGAGGTTAATATTCTTGGTTTAATTATTTTTAAGAAAAAAAAATATCAAAATAGTTTTAAAATTCAAATGAATATCAACATAAAATACTATACCATAAAGTTGAAGAAACAACAATTTTTACAATAAAGAGAGATAAATTTCTTGGAAATGGAGAAATATCTATATTATTTGGAAATTATAGAGATTATCTATGCATATTCTTTAAAAAGTGTAGTGTCCACTAATTCAAGGAAATATTCATGCATATTCATGCCAATATTGTGAATACTAAGATTTAAACTAATGACGTGCACTACACCTAGACCCAAACCCTCTTTCATCAAAAAAATTTGCTATCATAGATACCTCGTCTAAAATAAAAACAAAGATCATGTTATTTTGTTGTAAAAACTTAAGGGAAAAAAATAACACTATATAAGATTGTCCTGGACCATTTGTATTTAAGGTCCTAGTTTGTTATTTTTAGGAATTGAACCACTTACCTCCATTGCAAATACCTTAAGGTAGCCTTTCAATTGGAATATTGAGGTCCTTCAAATGTACCCATTACTTTTACAACCTTCCCCGTGGAAAGGAGAGGCGTCTTATCAAATCCTATAAGAGACAAAATATCTCATTAAAGTCGAACACATGTGAGAAAAGAAGCTGATAGAAAAGACAAAATATAATTAAAATCAATATCTTTTTGCTGATAAAAGAGACAAAAGGTGGTTTAGGTGTAGCTTCAATAATTGCGAGGAATGATTGTTATTTTCCTCTCCCTGGTTCAATTCCCATAATAACATGAATAAAAATTCATAATGAATATGTTGTAATGGCTTCTTTTTACAGAAAAAAGACAAAATATAAATATGTTGTAAAGTCCAACACATGTGAGAAACTATACTCATAGAAGACAAAATATATTATTAAAGTCCAACATCTTTTTGCTTATAGAACAAACAAAATATCCCATTAAAGTTGAAAAATATGTGTTCGATTTAAATGGGAGCATCTTTCATATGTTTATATATTTATTTAAGATAAATAATTTATTATAAAGTGTGGGTAGAAATCATATTCATTGGAAGATCCAGTAATGAGTTAGGTTAGATTTTACACCTTCGGCACTAATAATCACATTTCTTCCCTCTTCGATATTTTGAGAGAGAGAGAGAGAGAGATTTCATATCTCTCAGCTTTATAAGGTTGTGACATATTCAAGACCGAGACGCGAAAATGGTGAATGAGTTATGCTCTCATGGGTCAACAATTCTTGAATGTGCAGAGTTTTACATTAATCTTGCCATTGTTCTTCTTGCATTAGTGGCGGCGTGGGTTTTCCTCTTCTAGGGAAGAAAAATGAGGTTTCTGCCGAGGCCGTTTCCATTGCCGATTATTGGAAACTTTCACCTACTCGGACAACTTCCACATCAAATGATGGAAGCTCTTTCTTTGAAATACGGGTCTCTCATGTCTCTCCTCCTCGGCTCTGCCCTCACCTTAGTCGTCTCTTCTTCGGATGTGGCCAAGAAAGTACTATACGCCAAAATTTCAGAGTCAGACATAGCACAAAGATCATGACAAATATCAACCATCCAAACATATTGAAATTTAGGGTTTGAAAGGTACATGACTTACAATTGGCAAGATTTGTTTTTGGTGATTCAAAATTTGTGATAAAGAGAAAAAAAATGGATTTTTATTATTTTCTCACATGGAAAATAGTTCTACAAGAAATACTACCCGTAATCCTCATAAAAACATAAGCATGACTTTCAAAGAAAATGAAGACTTCAAAAATAGGTTAACCCAATTAAAGATCCAAGTTGATGAAATGAGTGTTAGTATGTTAAAAACAAGTGGATTTAACATATTCTTGGGAATACCTTGAAAGAGTATTGGAAGATCACATGAAAAATAAGATGGATGAAAATAACAATGACAAGAAAAAGAAGTTGGATGAAATGAAAAATAAGATGGATAAAAGATTGATGAAAATAAAAATGACATGAAAAAGAAGATGGATGAAAATAAATAAGAAATAAAAAAATACATGAAAGGATGACAAAATTCCATGTCTTCTTGCTCTAGATGAGAGACTCCCTAAATGAGATATCAAAATGCAAGGAAATCATGAAAATAAAGATGACAAGGTTGTTGAGACTCATTCACATATGAGGAGTATTTTGTCACTTTTGGAGAGAAAACATTCTGAATGTCAAAATCATAATCATTCATTATTCCAAGATATGCATTATCAAGGCTTCAGGTCGACACCAAGGAACTCTTTCATTCTGAAGATATATATGAGGAAGTTTGATGGAAAAGATCCTATAACATGGATATTCCAGATTTAACAATACTTTTATCTACACCAATTGCCAATCCTACAAAAGTTACCTATTACATCCCTGTATTTAGAAAATGATCAATTTGTTTGGTATCAATAGCTTTGTGAAAGACAAAATAATTCTATTATTTCTTGGTCCATTTTACGGATGAATTGATATCACATTAGGGGGATATTAAAAGAAATACATTCTTTAGTCAATTGAAAACTTTTCAGCAAAAAGGAATAGCTATAGAACACATTCAGCACTTTTGAAAGTTTAGTCTCAGTGTAAATAACATTCTCAAGGACGATTTGTTATATCTCTTTATAGGCACTTTAAAGGAGAACATTCAACATGAGGTGCATCTCTTCGAACCTAAATCACTAGAGAGAGACTTTAGTATGGAAAGAAAAGTGGAAACCAAAATTTTGGTTGCTAGAAGGGTGGCCACTAACAACTATAGAGAGCACCATGTTCTCTCTCCTAATCCGATTCAAACGAAAAGGTTAACACCTTAACAAATGGATGAAAAAAGAGAAAATGGACTATGTTTCAATTGTGACAACAAGTATGGTAAGGGGCATAAATGCGGTGAGATTAAATTGTTCTACATAGACTATGAAGAGGAAGAAGATCAAGAATTGGAACAACCATCACAAGATCTAGATCTAGAAGAGACCACTCCAACGATACTTTGTCATGCATTGGATGACAACAATATTCCACAAACCCTCAAGATACAAGGATACATCAAAAAGAAAAAGGTAACCATGTTGATTGATTCAGGTAGTACCCATAACTTCATCAATTACAAATTAACAAAAGACCTCAATTTCTTTATATATCCACCACCAAATTTTCAAGTAATGATTGCAGGTGGAGGTACCATAAATTGTTATGGGAAGTGCAATAGTATTAAGCTCAATACATGGGAGTATTTTTTGGATAGTCCCATTATTTCCATCCAAATGGGTGGTGTTCATGTTGTATGAGGAGTCCAATGGTTACAATCATTGGGAACAATAGCCCTTAATTTTCAAGATATTTTCATGAGATTTTGCTCAGAAGGAAAAGAAAATGAGCTTAGAGCTATCCAAGGGAAACCCTCTAAGGTGATAAGCTCTAACAAAATCACAAAATTACTCAAAAAGGGATACCCGGGTGTAATCATGGGGTATTCACTTAGTCAACTTGTGACATAGCACATGCATTCATAGGATATTAAAGAATACCTCTAATTTCACTAGATATTGATAAATACCTCCCAAAATCCTTATGTTCAACACCCTCCCAATACATATTTTCCACCAAAAATGTTATTTTTACTAGATATCCCTTTTTATACCCCTCAATACCTATACATCCCCTGATACCTTACATCCCCCCCCCCCAATACCTAAATATATTGACCTTATTTTTCACAATTAAAAAAAACCCTTTATAAATGAACCTCATAAGATATTGGTCGACAAGGTGAATTCCCTGTGGATGTAATTGCATAATTATGCTCACTATATGTTTAAAACTTTATGTCCTTTGCTCCGTTGGATCTCTAAATAGTTATCAACGATCATTCCAGGGTATTTGGAGAAATGTCAAAGGGTCTTCCACCTGCTCAAGATCATGTCCATGCTATTTATTTGCAACCAGGAAGCGTGCAACCTAACATTAGGCCTTACTAGTATCCATATGCATAGAAGAGTTTTATTGAGGGTATGATCCTATAAGTTTTAGAGGTCAACATCATTCAACCTAGCCAAATTTATTTCTCCTCACCAGTGGTGATGGTTATGAAAAATCATGGCTCATGGCATATGCGTCTAGATTATATACAACTCAATAAATTGACCATCAAACATAAGTTTCCTATTCCTATCATTGATGAATTATTAGATGAATTACATGGAAAAAGTTTCTTTACTAAGTTGGATCTTCGTTTAGGATATCATCAAATCAAAATAAGGTAAGAAGACATTCCCAAAACATATTTTAAAACAAAAGAAGGTCATTATTAGCTTTTGCTTATGCCATTTGGACTTACTAATGCACCTTCAACATTTCAAAGATTGATGATTTATATTTTCGAGCCTACCCTTAGAAAATCCGTGTTAGTATTTTTTGATGACATACTAATCTATAAATAATCTTGGGAATAACATGTACAACATGTTGAATGACTATTACAACTATTGGAAGAGAAACAAATTTGTACAAATCCTTATAAGTGTGCCTTTGGGGTTCAAGAATTGGAATATTAGGGTCATATTATATCTCATGAAGGTTGAAAAGTGGACCTTAACAAAATTAGAGCTATAAGGAAATGGTAAATTCTAAAAACCTTGAAGAAAATTAGAGGATTATTAGGATTGATAAGATATTACTGCAAGTTTTTCAAGAACTACAGTCAAATAAGAACACCTATAACAACATTATTAAAGAAGGAAACATTTTCTTGGACTCAAACAACAACCAAATTTTTTTAAAAACTTAAGGAGGCTATGTGTACAAGCCCCGTCCTACCACACCTAACTTCACAAAAACATTTATTGTGGATTGTGATGCCCCAAGCCATGGAATTGGTACAGTTTGAATGTAAGAAGAAATCCCCCTTTTCTTTGAAAGCAACCAACTTAAAGGAAAAAACTTACTCAAACCCATTTATGAAAAAGAAATATTATCCATATTACATGCAATTAAGAAATGACGCCCTTAACTAATAGGAAGATTCTTCAAAGTAAAAATAGATTTTGATAGTTTGAAGTACTTCTTGAAGTAACGATTATCTCAGAAGAGAAACAAAAATGGGTTACAAATATGGTAAGTTGAAATTATCTACAAAAAATGAAAAGATAACGTTTTGGAAGATTCCCTTTCAAGAAAAGAAGAAGAAACTATAGGTTTACTATGTGATATTTCTATTTAAAATCTAATTGGGGGGAAGAAGTAAGGATAGAATGGAAGAAAGATAGTGAGGTATGCAATTCCATTCAATAACTACAAGAGGACCCCAAATCATTAGATAATTTTGTATGGAAGAATATTTTTTTATGGTATCATGATTGCCTATATTTATGTAAGAATTCCCAAGTAAAAAAGAAGGTCCTTCTAGAATTGCACACTTCTCCTATAGGAGGACATTCGAGTGTCTTGAAAACATACCACAAGATCAAGAAGGATTTTTTCTGGGAAGATCTTAAAACTAATTTTCAAAAGTTTGTGTCTGAATATGTCGTTTGGTAACAAAATAAGGGATAGACAATCAAGATGCCAGGTCTCCTACGACTATTATCTATACAAAGTCAACGTTGGGAATAAGTTTCAATGGATTTTATTATAGGTTTATGCAAATTTGAATGAAAGACTATCATCATGGTAGTATTGGATCAATTTACAAAGTATGCCAATTTTTTCTCTCTTTCTCATCCTTTTAAAGAAAGTACAGTAGACACAACATTCACAGAAACATTTCAAAAGCTACATTGAGTCCCCAAGATTATTGTAAGTGACAAAGATCCAATTTTCACTAGAAATTTTTGGACTGAATTATTTTCTTGTTTGGGTACTCAATTGGCTCACAACTCATCTTACCATCCTCAACAAAATGTTAAAATAAAGTGTTGTTTACAAAATCCATCCAAGTTTTCTATATCTATAGGAGTTTTGATGATCTTAGCCAAATATGATTAATATAATATGTTAGAATTTAGTAGACCACTTAATTTGCAAAAAAATCAGTATTCATCATGTAATATCACTAGGCCAAACACAATTGTAATGTTTAAGCTGGTGAGTTGTTTGATATCATTTTTTTATGCACCTTTCATGGTATAGTGCATGCATGTATTGTGCAGTAAAATGAGGAAGTGTGCACATTCCAGGATACCGCGCACAACAACTTAAGTGCGCATGATTTTGAGGCTAGGGAGCCTTTTTGTATATGCTATGTTTTATAGGCTGGTGAACTAGTTTTGTGATTAGTAGGCCAGAGATCCTAGATGTTAAAGGCCAATGCACCTACTTTTTTATATGTCTCAGCGTTAATATAAAATACATCATTGCGCATAGACCATGATAAAAGTGTATGGGGGACTAAACTCCACTAGTAAGGAAAGGTGGGGCTAAAAGTTAAGGAAAAGGGGCTAAGCTAGGGAGCTTAAGCCAAAAGGGATTATTATATTAATATGTATTAAAGTATAAAGTATGGATAATTATTTTATCCTAAGTTCCAAAGTTGGGGACAAGTGGGCCAAAGTAGCTCCCAACATGACAAGTGTCAAGTTGGGGACATGCATACATATTGTTTGGACTTAGCTCATTTTGGGGGGATTCTTGCCATAATTCATTCCATGATTCATCATCCATGCAACCATTCCAGGAGCATTCACTCACTCAATCATTTATCCTTCGTACTTTACTATCACTGTACCGAAACCTGTATTCAGAGCCATACTTGTTTGTGTAGTTGGTTAGCTTGAGAGATGGACTCAAGAAGCGGGTTGTCATGCATGTGGGATATTGAAGAGGTGGGTTTTCAGGACCGTGAGCAATTTCTCTCTGGGTGAGAGAATTGGTGGACTGCAGCTGCGGGACTCTGAGACTTCCTATCCAGCCTGTTGCTGAAGCCCAGAAAGGAAGTGGGGTATACGAAGGAATGTTGAGAAGAGAAGGGGCACACTTCTTGGGGTGGGATAGGCATGTGGGGAATGAGGGGCTGTAGGCTGTTAGTTTGAGTGGGCACCTATGATGGAGTATTTCCTATTTTCTATGAACCATTAGCCTGGTTAGGAATCCCTTTACCCGGGAGGAGTCTAGTCCCAGCTCGGGGGTGACCCACTGCTGAGAGTGACGAGCAGTGTGGTCTAAGGCTGGGAGGTTCATGGAAGGTCTACATGCAGTTAGTGATATTTTTACCAAGATAAGTGTCAATTGTGTGATAAATTTACATGTTGCATTGTTATTTACGTGTTTAGTTTTATGGGTTTATCCTATGCATGGTTATAACTGTCTGTATGTTTATGGGTATTTCTTGTATATGCTGCATGTCAATGTTTACTATTATTTCAGTATGAATTCATGCTTTTACATAATGTGTTTGTCTGTTTATGTTTTATATATGAAGTTCTGCAAAGGTTCTGTGTGTATATGTTTTAATTGCATGCAATTCAAAATTTTTATGTGGAATAGCTCAGTTGGATGTTGGGTATGTTACAATATGTTCCACAGAGAGAATGAAAGATTTTCTCTAATGTATCGTGGCCCGGCATGGGTGGTCGGGGACGTTACAATATGGTATCAGAGCTTCAGTTTTCAACAATGAGCCCGGATGGGCCGAGCAAGTTGAGATGAAGCGAAACTCCACAGAGGATTTATTTCGAAGTGGCCAATTTTCAAGTTGTGGAGCGTCCATGGTAAAAAGTAACAACAATTGTGCAGAATTGGGAAAAGCCCCAATTTATGTTGTTAAATTCATGGGAAAATTGAGAAATTTGGCCATGTGATGAGATATTCTTGATTTAATATTTGTACTAGCAAATTCATAGCTGGAATTGGTCAAATTCGAAGTTACAGTGAAGCCATGACAAATGGAGCGAGATTAGTAAATAAAATTCTCAATTCGTGAATTGAGTTTAGGAAAAATTTGTTCCAGAAATGTCAACCCACAACGATTTGTTGTTACAGAGGTTGAATTGGTGTTATTGGGGTGAAATTGAGCAAATTTCATAGTTGCAGAATGTCTACGGTAAGAATGGAAGAAAAATCCCCAATTTCTGCAACGAAAATTCACGAGGAATTAATGCACATAAAAATGAATGTGCGCAGGTGGGCACACTAAAAATGCATGATGCGCAGTAAAAAGATTGTGATATGTAAAAATTGGCACTGTGCTAAAAAATATTGCCGTGCGGGTGTGCGTGCTAAAATTTGGTGCTGCCAGGTTGGCGTGCTGGTGCACGTGCCAAATTTTAGGCACTGCGCGGAAAAAGATTGGCGTGTTGGTGTGCGTGCTAAAATTTTAGCACCGCGCAAAAAAATGTTGGTGTGCGGGTGCGCGCGCTAAATTTAGTATTACATGGTGTGCATACACATAAAAAGGTGCATGTGGTGTGCACCCACATAATAATGGCGTGCATGGTGTGCGCAATATTGGTAGAGCGCAAAGGATTTTTGTGGGTGCACGCAAAATATGAGTATAAGTTGTCATGCAATAGTGTAGTAAATGGTGCGAGCAGACTATTGGTGCGCGTTAGTGGCATAATAAACTTTGGCATGGAGCAACGTGTAGAATGAAATGTGCATGGAATATCAACGTGCGAGAGAAAAATTGTGCACAACATGCATTAGTATCAGAACCAAAACTGTGTGCGGTGGATATTGGCGTGCGACACAAAAGTAGTGCACGCCAGTTATTGGCACGACAAAGAAGTGATGCACGGTAGTTATGGATGTGCGGAGCATGATTTACCTTGTGTTGTTGCTGCACATGGTGAATATGGGTTTACAAGTTGAATTTTGTGCACACGAAGTCATTTGGAGGGTGAACAACAGCATAAAACCAACGATTTTCTGTGTCGTTTTATATCATTTGAATGTCATCTTTTTGCAGCACGTTTTTGAGGCACTTAAGAGCATTTTTAGGTACTTGAAAACCTCAAGAATAGAGTGTGTTGTCTTTGTTTCTCAAATAAAAGAGCTTGGAGAGAGATTTCTAATGGTGTAAACCGTTCGTCAAATGAAGCTTTTATGAGAAAGTTACAACACAAACAGTGGAGGGTAAATTTTAAGACCCAACTAACTTCAAAGAGCCATAAATTTCTACTCCGGAATCAGATTGAGGTGCAGGAGAAGTCAATGGAAAGATATTGAGCCATAGAAGACATTCCCAAAGATGAATTAAATTCTGGGCATGTTAATGATGTTTATTATGGCAAAGAAAGTACATGTAGCATTCCAGGCCAAAAACAGAAATTGGCCTAGAACTTCAGCAAGATGTAACTACCAGCCAAGAACCCAAAAGAAGGTAAAACTTGAACAGAGTGTCCATAATATGTATATAAATAATCCCAATTGAGATCCTACGAAAACTCCAATGGAGTAGGTGCAAAAATGCATAATTACAGCGTAGAGTTGTGCCAAGTTGAAAAATGAACAGAAAAATTAATGGGCAATTTTCAAATAGCGATAACTTTATGATCAAGACTCATAATTGAGGATGGGAACAAGAATTGGAAAGGTATTGGATAGTAGAATATAAATATTCACCTAGAAAATTGATCTAGGAACTCAATTTTTCAGGAAATTAGAAGAAAGAATTATGATATATTATTGAACCAAAATGGTTCATATTTTACCTGAAATTGTTGAAACAGTTAGCCTGACAAAGTTTTGTTGGTTGCACATTTTACAGAGTTAACAACAACTATATCAGATCAGGATCATCAAAGATTCTAGAGGAATGGAAGAATAATAGGGTACTTATAGCTAGGAAGATGAAATCAGAGGGATGGATGTCCATTTGGGCATTTAAGGAACAAACTCCAATAGACATGGAGAAGGAAGGGATGAAAAAATGAATATGGTAGAGACCATAAACAATTTTTAGAAGGATGTCCAAATCCATAAAGCTAATAATGAAAGGATTATGAGAGCCAAGGAGCAGCAGGATGACTTCAACATGAAGTTAATGCAGAGCTTTAACATAATAGAAAATAAATTGGATAAGGAGAGTGGCTCATGCAAATCAGGAAGTCACAGGTCTCCTGATGAGAAAATAAGAACAAGAAGTGTTAGCAAACATCACCACCACTCTCCGAGGCATTCCAATAAGAGAGCACATAGTAGCTCAAGTCCATCCCCTGTCAGGAATCATAAGGGTTTTGGGGTGGATGAACTGCGAGGAGAAATGAACAAAATTAAACCTCTTACATTTGATGGTGAGAAAAAGAAGGATGAAGATGCAGATACATGGTTGTTGGGCATGAGAAATTATTTTCAATTGCATACTTATTATTCTCATGCAGAAGGTATAATTTCCATATATCAACTCAAGGGAAATACATCCATGTGGTGGGATCAACTTGTGCAGGTGAAAAAAATTAAAGAGAAAAGTGTTACTTGGAGGGAATTCAAGAAGTATTTTGAGAAGAAATACTTGACTAAGAGATACTATGACAAGAAAATGAAATATTTCTTTGAACTCAAGCTTGGGAGTATGACCATAGATGAATATGAGAGAAGGTTTTTAGAACTGTTGAAGTATGTCTCTTTCATCAAGGATGAGACAGTTAAGATTCAAAGGTATTTGAGTGGATTGCCATCATTTACCAGTGACAAAATACAGTATGATGATCCAAAGACATTGGAGGAGACCATAAGGTGAGCTAAATGACTATATGATCAACAAAAAACAAGGCCATCTTTCCAAAAATCTTGGGAAGACAAGAAGAAATTCAAGGTGGATCATAGGAAGAAGGGAACTAAGCCACCATTCTTCAGAAATAATACTCTGGGACAACCAACTACTAGAGAACCCAGAATGATTGAGACAGGGGTTCAAAGGCCAAGGAAGCCACCTATTCAATGTTGGGGTTGTAAAGGAGATCATATGTTCAGAGATTGTCCTCACAAAGGTGAAAAAGTGAGGATTGTTCACAATGTACAACAAGCTGAAACAATGGAGGACATGGGAAGAAATGTACTTCATTCATGTCACATATGATTGAAGTGGAAGGTATGATCAATAACCAAACCATTTCTATCTTAATTGATTCAGAAGCTAGTCATAGTTATATAGATCCTAAGATGGTGGAAAGTTTGCATTTTCCAAGAAGCAAGCATGAAAAATCTTGGTTGGTGCAACTGGCTACTGGAGCCAAAATAAAAGTTAATGAGATGGTTAAGTCTTGTCCTATGGACATGAATGGACTGAACACCAGGGTAGATTTGAACATCTTTCCTTTAGGTTCCTATGACTGTCTAATTGGGATGGACTAGTTGGACCAACATCATGTTATCCTAGACTGTCATAACAAGGAATTTAGTTTCTTGGATGAGGAAGGGAACCTAAGGAACATGCATGGAATTCCCAGGATAGTAACCATCATAGAAATTTCAGCATTGCAGCTGAAGAAATGTTACAGAAAAGGGTGTCAAATATTTGCAGCCCGTATGGAGGAGACACCCAAAGATAAGGTGCCAAATTTGGAAGATCATGCAGTCTTGGAAAATTTTGAAGATGTGTTCAAGGAGGTATCAGGACTACCCCCAAAGAGAGATATTGATTTCTCTATAAATTTAATGCCCGGAGAAGCTCCAGTCTCAAAGACTCCTTACAGAATGAGTACACCAGAGCTGAAGGAGTTGCAAGTGCATATTGAAGAACTTCTGAAGAAGGGGTATATACTCCCAAGTGTGTCACCTTGGGGTTCCCCAGTCTTGTTCATGAAAAAGAAAGATGGGACATTAATATTGTGCATTGATTTCAGACAGTCGAATAAAGTGACTGTTAAGAAAACGTATCCTCTGCCAAGGATTGATGATCTCTTTGATCAATTGAAGGATGCCAATATATTTTCAAAGATAGATCTCAGATCAGGATACCATCAGATAAGAATTAAAGAGGAATATATCATCAAGACCGCCTTCAGGAAAAGGTATGATCATTATGAGTTCACAATGGTTCCTTTTGGGTTGTCAAATGCACCAGTTGTTTTCATGTTCTTAATGAATGGTGTTTTCCAAGAATATCTAGACACATTTGTCATTGTCTTTTTGGATGGAATCCTTATATATTCTAAATCAGAAGAAGAGCATGAGCATCATTTGAGGATGGTTTTTCAATTATTAAGCGAGCATCAATTGTATGCCAAGTTGAGCAAGTGCTCATTTTATCAGAAGAAAATTCATTATTTGGGTCATATCATTTCAGAGGATGGGATAGTAGTGGATCCTGAGAAGATAGAAGCCATTAGAGAATGGTCAACTCCAAATAATGTGACAGAGGTCAGATTATTCATGGGCCTTGTAGGCTACTATAGGAGATTTATTGAAGGATTCTCAAAGATTGCACACCCAATCAT
>SNQJ01S0247935.1:13041-25969 GCA_010110895.2 Picea sitchensis
GGTTTGTTATATGTTATGAATCAAGAAAGTTGAAGGAGCATGAAAGACACTATGCCACTCATGATTTGGATTTGGCCGCTATAGTGCATGCCTTGAGGAAATGGAGACACTACCTCATGGGGAAAAGGTTTGAGCTAAGAACATACCATAATGGTCTGAAATATTTATTTGATCAACTAACTCTAAATGCTAGGCAAAGCAAATGGTTAGAATTTCTAAGTGAATATGACTTTGATATAAATCATATCAAGGGGAAAGAGAACAAAGTGTCTGATGCACTTAGTAGAAGAGTGCATGAAATGCATGCTACAGCCATTAGCATGTACCAATCAGATTTGAAACCCAGAACTTTAGAGGCTGCAAAATTAGATTTGCAATACAAGGAATTAGTGGCAAAATTACAAGAAGGTAATTTGCAGCAGAAAATTGAAGAATACAAGCTAGATAATGATGAAATTCTCATGTACACGGGAAGAATTTATATACCAAATTATAATGAATTTAAAAATCTGATATTGAAAGAAATTCATAATGTACCTTATGTTGGGCACCCAGGTTATCAGAAAACTATTGCAACTGTCAAGGGCCAATATTATTGGCTAGGAATGAAGAAAGAAGTTGCATATTTTATTGCCAAATGTTTGGAATGTCAAAAGGTAAAAGATGAGCATATACACCCAATTGGTTTTCTATAGTTGTTACCCATTCCTGAGTGGAAATGGGAAGTTGTAACAATGGATTTCATCACCAAACTGCCCAGAACAAACAAGAAACATGATTCTATCATGGTAGTGGTGGATAAGCTTACTAAAGCTGCCCATTTTATTCCAATTAAGCTTACTCACAATGCATCCAACATTGTTGATGTTTATATGAAAGAAATTGATCGATTGCATGGCATACCCAAGACAATTGTGTCTGACAGAGATCCAAAATTTACCTCAAAATTTTGGAAGGGATTATTTAATGGGTTTGGAACAAATTTGAATTTTAGTACAGCTTATCATCGAGAATCAGATGGAAAAACAACAAGGGTGAATCAAGTGATTGAGGATATGTTGATGATGTATGTGATGGATAAACCATCAAAATGGGAAGACTACCCACACTTGGTAGAGTTTGATTATAACAATGGGTACCAAGCATCTCTAAAGATGATCCCATTTGAGGCACTTGATGGAAGAAAGTGAAACACACTAGTAAGTTGGGATAACCCAGCAGATAGAGCAGTGGTTGGGCCAGATTTTCTCAGGGAAATGGAGGAGAAAATGATAAAAATAAAGCAAAATTTAAAGGCTTTCCAAGACAGGCAGAAAATCTATGTTGATAAGGGAAGAACTCACAGGGATTTTAAAGTCAGAGACCATGTGTTTTTTTAAGTGAAATCCAACAGAAGTTCCCTGAAGTTGGGAAATTGTTCAAAGTTGGTAGCTCGCTATTGTGGGCCATTTGAAATCCTAGGGAGGATTGGTCCAGTGGCTTATATGATTGCATTGCCTACATCTATGTCTGTTCATAATGTATTCCATGTATCATTGCTCAAGAAATATATACCTGATTCTAATCATGTTATTGATTGGAATGTGATTCAGGTGGAGCAAGAAGGCGCTTTTCAAGTGCATTCGGTATGCATTCTGGACCGAAAAATCAAACAGCTTCAGAATCGATCCATAGGGCTTGTAAAGGTCCAATGGACCTGGTACGATCATGAGGACGCTACTTGGGAGCGTGAGGATGCAATGTGGGCAGAATACCTGCATATTTTTTAGTATTTTTGAAATTTTGTTGTGTATGAGTACATAATGCACTGAGGACAATGCATAAATAAGGGGAGGATATTGTAATATCCCTAGGCCGAATCCAATTGTAATGTAAATGCAAATGTACTTAAGTTGGTGAACTGTTTGATATCATTTTTGTATGCACCTTTCATGGCATAGTGCATGCATGTACTACGCAGTAAAATGAGGAAGTGTGCACATTCCAGGATATCGTGCGCAACAAATTAAGTGCACATGATTTTGAGGCCAGGGATACTTTATGTATATGCTATGTTTTAGAGGTTGGTGAGCCAGTTTTGTGATTATTAAGCTGGAGAGCCTAGATGTTAAAGACTAGTGCACCTACTTTTGTATATGTCTCAGCATTAATATAAAATACATCGTTGTGTGCAGACCGGCCACGATAAAAGATTATGGGGTAATAAACTCCACTAGTTAGGAAAGGGGAGGCTAAAAGTTAAGGAAAATGGACTAATCTAGGGAGCTTAAGCCAAAAAGGAATATTATATTAATATTTCTTAAATTATAAAGTATGGATAATTATTTTATCCTAAGTTCCAAAGTTGGGGACAAGTGGGCCAAACTAGATCCCAACATGACAAGTGTCATGTTGGGGACATGCATACATATTGTTTGGACTTAGTTCATTTTGGGGGGGTTCTTTCCATCATTCCTTCCATGATTCATCATCCATGCAACCATTCCAGGAGCATTCACTCACTCAGTCATTTATCCTTCGTATCTTACTATCACTGTACCTGAACCTGTATTCAAATCCATACTTGTTTGTGTAGTTGGTTAGTTTAAGAGTTGGACTGAAGAAGCGGGTTTTCAGGCCCGTGGGATATTGAAGAGGCGGGCTGTCAGGCCCGTGAGAAATTTCTCTCTAGGTGAAAGAATTGTTGGGAATTGATTTCCTGAAGGTGCTGAACTACAACTACGAGACTCTAAGACTTCCTGTTCGGCCTGTTGTTGAAGCCTGAAAAGGAAGTGGGATAGTCGAAGGACTGTTCAGTAGAGAAGGGGCACACTTCCTGGGGTGGGACATGCATGTGGGGAATGAGGGACTATAGACTGTTATTTTGGATGGGCACCTATGACAGAGTCTTTCCTGTTGTCTTTGAACCATTAGCTTGGTTAGGAATCCATTTACTAGGGTGGAGTATAGTCCCAGCTCGGGGGTGACCCACTGCTGAGAGTGACGAGTAGTGTGGTCTAAGGCTGGGAGGTTCATGGAAGGTCTTCACATAGTTGATGATATTCTTACCAAGACGAGTGTCAATTGTGTGATAAGTTTACATGTTGCATTGTTATTTACATGTTCAGTTTTATGGGTTTATCCTATGCGTGGTTATAACTGTCTGTATGTTTATGGGTATTTCCTGTATATGTTGCATTTCTATGTTTACTGTTATTTCAGTATGAATTCATGATTTTACATAATGTATTTGTTTGTTTACATTTTATATATGAAGTTCCGCAAAGGTTCCGTGTGTATATGTTTTAATTGCATGCATTTCAAATTTTTTTATGTGGAATATCTTAGTTGGATGTTGGGTATGTTACAGTATGTTCCACAGAGAGAATGAAAGAGTTTATCTCGTGTATCGTGGCCCGGCATGGGTGTTCGGTGACATTACACATCAACTCTTCTGCATGAACAAAATGGTCACATAAAGGACCAATTCATGAACATGAAAACATGACATGTATATAATTATATCCCTACATCAAACATGATTTCTTTAATAAAAACAAATGAATAAGAGTGCAAAAAAATCCAATTACAAAAATAGGTTTATCCATTGATTATTTATTAAACTTTACCCTAGTGAGGTCGATACAAGCAAAGAAACAAGAAAAGTTAATAATCTTAGTGGATTTAATAATGCATATATTTATATAGATAGTTTCAATGAAAAGGAGAAATAGTGCTCTCACATTAATCTATGCATACACAAGCCACATTGGTCATCTTTTTAATGTTTTCGAAAACACATAAAGTATATTTTATGTAAAATTAAAAGTGTGACATGATCCTCTTGACCTCCATGGGCATTCTTTTCTTCATTTGAATTGTTGGAAAACTCATAATGGAATCATCCTCTACTATTTTTAAATACAAATATAATGGTGTAACTCGAATCTTTGATCTTGATCTTGATTTTGATGCCTTATTTCTTACCTTTCCATTGCATCCACCAAGGAATCTGGTGTATTTTCCATCGTATATTCTACCACCTATTTCATCCCCAATTTGAAAGAAACCATCAGTGTTGATGTTAGAATTGTCAGTTGATACTACAATAAACAAATTGATTCTCTAATAGCATTGTTATGTTTCCTAAACCTATAAATTCCTTATAAGCACCAACTAGAATTTTTTCGATGAATAGAATGAAAACTCTTTTATAAAAATGCATATTTTCTTTCAAAAAAAAATGAAAAGAAAAAATAAAATTAGAGGTTAATATTGTTGGTTTAATTATTTTTAAGAAAACAAAATCTCAAAATAGTTGTCAAATTCAAATGAATATCAACCTAAAATACTATACCATAAAGTTGAAGAAACAACAATTTTTACAATAAAGAGAGCCACATTTCTTGGAAATGGAAAAACATCTATATTATTTGGAAATTATAGAGATTATCTATACATATTCTTTAAAAAGTGTAGTGTCCACTAATTCAAGGAAATATTCATGCATATTCATGCCAATATTGTGGATACTAGGATTTAAACTAATGACGTGCACTAGACCTAGACCTAAACCCTCTTTCATCAAAAAATTTTGCTATCATAATTACCTCATCTAAAATAAAAACAAAGATCATGTTGTTTTGTTGTAAAAACTTAAGGGAAAAAAATAACACTATATAAGATTGTTCTGGACCATTTGTATTTAAGGTCCTAGTTTGTTATTTTTAGGAATTGAACCACTTATCTCCATTGCAAATACCTTATGGTAGCCTTTCAATTGGAATCTTGAGGTCCTTCAAACATACCCATTACTTTTACATCCTTCCCTGTGGAAAGGAGAGGCATCTTATAAAATCCTATAAGAGACAAAATATCTCATTAAAGTCAAACACATGTGAGAAAATATGTTGATAGAAAAGACAAAATATAATTAAAATCAATATATTTTTTCTTATAAAAGAGACAAAAAGTAGTTTAGGTGTATCTTCAATAATTGTGAGGAATGATTGTTATTATCCTCTCCCTAGTTCATTTCCCATAATAACATGAATAAAAGTTCATAATGAATATGTTGTAATGGCTTCTTTCTACAGAAATAAGACACAATATATTATTAAATTCTAGCATCTTTTTGCTTATAGAACAAACAAATATCCCATTAAAGTTGAAAACTATGTGTTCGATTTAAATGGGAGCATCTTTCATATGTTTATATATTTGTTTAAAATAAATAGTTTATTATAAAGTATGGGTAGAAATCATATTGATTGGAAGAGCCAGTAATGAGTTAGGTTAGATTTTACACCTTCGGCACTAATAATCGCATTGCTTCCCTCTTCGATATTTTGAGAGAGAGAGAGAGATTTATTATCTCTCATCTTTATAAGGTTGTGAAATATTCAAGACCGAGACGCGACAATGATGAATGAGTTATGATCTCATGGGTCAACAGTTCTCGAATGCACAAAGTTTTACATTAAAATTGCCACTGTTCTTCTTGCATTGGTGGCGGTGTGGGTTTTCCTCTTCCAGGGAAGAAAAATGAGGCTATCGCCGAGGGCGTTTTCGTTGTCGATTATTGGAAAATTTCACCTGTTGGGACAGCTTCCACATCAAATGATGGAATCTCTTTCTCTGAAATACGGGCCTCTCATGTCTCTCCTCCTCGGCTCTGCCCTCACCTTAGTCATCTCTTTTCCGGATGTGGCCATGAAAGTATTGTACACCAAAATTTCAGAGTCAGACATAGCACAAAGATCAGGACAAATATCAACCATCCAAACATTTTGAAATTTAGGGTTTGAAAGGTACATGACTTACAATTGGCAAGATTTGTTTTTGGTGATTCAAAATTTGTGATAAAGAGAAAACAATGGATTTTTATTATTTTCTCACATGGAAAATGGTTCTACACGAAATACTACCCGTAATCCTCATAAAAACATAAGCATGACTTTCAAAGAAAATGAAGACTTCAAAAATAGGTTAACCCAATTAAAGATCCAAGTTGATAAAATGAGTGTTAGTGTGTTGAAACAAGTGGATTTAACACATTCTTGGGAATACCTTAAAAGAGTATTGGAATATCACATGAAAAATAAGATGGATGAAAATAACAATGATAAGAAAAAGAAGTTGAATGAAATGAAAAATAAGATGGATAAGAGATTGATGAAAATAAAAATGACATGAAAAAGAAGATGGATGAAAATAAAAATGACATACAAAAATACATGAAGGGATTACAAAATTCCATGTCTTCCATGCTCTAGATGAGAGACTCCCTAAATGAGATATCAAAATGCAAGGAAATCATGAAAATAAAGATAACGAGGTTGTTGAGACTCACTCACATATGAGGCGTATTTTGTCACTTTTGGAGAGAAAAAATTTTGAATCTCAAAATCATGATCATTCATTATTCCAAGATATACATTATCAAGGCTTCAAGTCGACACCAAGGAACTAATTCATTCTGAAGATCGATATGAGGAAGTTTGATGGAAAAGATCCTATAACATGGATATTCCAGATGTAGCAATACTTTTATCTACACCAAGTGCCAAACTTACAAAAGGTACCTATTACATCCTTCTATTTAGAAAATGATCAATTTGTTTGGTATCAATGGCTTTGTGAAAGAGAAGATAATTTTATTATCTCTTGGTCCAGTTTTAGGGATGAATTGATATCACATTATGGGGATATTAAAAGAAATACATTCTTTAGTCAATTGAATTTTTTTCAGCAAAAATCAATAGCTATAGAACACATTCAATGATTTTAAAAGCTCAGTCTCAGGGTAAATAACATTCTCAAGGACGATTTGTTAGAACTCTTTATAGGAAATTTAAAGGAGAACATTCAACATGAGGTGCATCTCTTCGAACCTAAATCCCTAGAGAGAGACTTTAGTATGGAAAGAAAAGTGGAAACCAAAATTTTGGTTTCTAGAAGGGTGGCCACTAACAACTATAGAGAGCACCATGTTCTCTCTCCTAACCCGACTCAAACAAAAAGGTTGACGCCTCAAGAAATGGATGAAAGAAGAGAAAATGGACTATGTTTCAATTGTGACAACAAGTATAGTAAGGAGCATAAATGCGGTGAGAATAAATTGTTCTACATAGAATATGAAGAGGAAGAAGATCAAGAATTGGAACAACCATCACAAGATCTATATCTAGAAGAGACCACTCTGACGATACCTTTTCATGCATTGGATGACAACAATATTCCACAAACCATCAAGATACAAGGATACATCAAAAAGAAAAAGGTAACAATGTTGATTGATTCAGGTAGTACCCATAACTTCATCAATTACAAATTAGTAAAAGACCTCAATTTATTTGTATATTCGCCACCAAAGTTTCAAGTAATGATTGCAGGTGGAGGTACCATAAATTGTTATGGGAAGTGCAATAGTATTAAGCTCAATATGGGGGAGTATTTTTTGGATAGTCCCATTATTTAGATCCAAATGGGCGGTGTTGATGTTTAATGAGGGGTCCAATGGTTACAATCATTGGGAACAATAGCCCTTAATTTTCAAGATCTTTTCATGAGATTTTCCTCAGAAGGCAAAGAAAATGAGCTTAAAGCTATCCAAGGGAAACCCTCTAAGGTGATAATCTCTAACAAAATGACACAATTACTCAAAAAGGGATACCCAAGTGTAATCATGGGGTATTCACTTAGTCAACTTGTGACATAGCACGTACATTCATGGGATATTAAAGAATACCTCTAATTTCACTAGATATTGATAAATACCTCCCAATACATATTTTCCACCAAAAATGTATTTTTACTAGATACCCCTTTTTATACCCCTCAATACCTATAAATCCCTTGATACCTTGCATCCCCCCCAATACCTAAATATATTGACCTTATTTTTCACAATTAAAAAAAAACCTTTATAAATGAACCTCATAAGATATTGGTCGACAAGGTGAATTCCCTGTGGATGTAATTGCATAATTATGCTCACTAGTTGTTCAAAAATCTATGTCCTCCGCTCCGTTGGATCTCCAAATATTTATCAACAATCATTCCAAGGTATTTGGAGAAATGTCAGAGGGTCTTCCACCTGCTCAAGATCATGGCCATGCTATTCATTTGCAACCCAAAAGTGTACAACCTAACATTAGGCCTTACTAGTATCCATATACATAGAAGAGTTTTATTGAGGGTATGATCCAAGAAATTTTAGAGGTCGACATCATTCAACCTAGCCAAATTTCTTTCTCTTCACTAGTGGTGATGGATATGAAAAATCATGGTTCATGGCATATGCGTCTAGATTATATACAACTCAATAAATTGACCATCAAACATAAGTTTCCTATTCCTATCATTGATGAATTACATGGAAAAATTTTCTTTACTAAGTTGAATCTTCGTTCAGGATATCATAATATTAGAATAGGGTAAGAAGACATTACCAAAACATATTTTAGAACAAAATAAGGTCATTATTAGTTTTTGGTTATGCCATTTGGAATTACTAATGCACCTTCAACATTTCAAAGCTTGATGAATTATATTTTCAAGCCCGCCCTTAGACAATTCGTGTTAGTATTTTTTGAAGACATACTAATCTATAAATAATCTTGGGAATAACATGTGCACCATGTTGAATGAGTATTACAACTATTGGAATAACAACAAATTTGTAAAAATCCTTCCAAGTGTGCCTTTGGGGTTCAAGAAGTGGAATATTTGGGTCATATTATATCTCATGAAGGTTTAAATGTGGACCTTAAAAAAATTAGAGCTATGAGGCAATGGCCAATTCTAAAATCCTTGAAGAAACTTAGAGGATTTTTAGGATTGATAGGATATTACCGCAAGATTTTCAAGAACTATGGTCAAATAAGAACACCTATAACAACATTATTAAAGGAGGAAACATTTTCTTGGACTCAAACAACAACCAAATCTTTCGAAAAACTTAAGGAGGCTATGTGTACAAGACCCATCCTACCACACTTGACTTCACAAAAACATTTATTGTGGATTGTGATGCCCCAAGCCATGGAATTGGTGTAGTTCGAATGCAATAAGGAAGCCCCCTTTCCTTTTAAAGCAACCAACTTAAAGGGAAAAACTTACTCAAACCCATTTATGAAAAAGAAATGTTAGCCATACTACATGCAGTTAAAAAATGGCGCCCTTACCTAATAGGAAGACGTTTCAAAGTAAAAATATATCATGATTGTTTGAAGTACTTCTTGGACCAACGATTGTCTTCAGAAGAGTAAAAAACAATGGGTTAAAAATATCCTAGGTTGAAATTATCTACAAAAAAGGAAAACATAACGTTGTGGAAATTCCCTTTCAAGAAAAGAAGAAGAAACAAAAGGTTTACTATGTGCTATTCTATTTCAAATCTAATTGGGTGGAATAAGTAAGGATATAATGGAAGAAATATCATGAGGTATGGAATACCATTCAATAACTGCAAGAGGACCCCTACTCATTATATAATTTTGTATGGAAGAATAATTTTTTATGGTATCATGATTTCCTATATTTATGCAAGAATTCCCAAGTAAAAAATAAGTTCCTTCTAGAACTGCACACTTCTCCTATAGGAGGAAATTCGAGAGTCTTGAAAACATACCACAAGATCAAGAAGGATTTTTTCTGGGAAGATCTTAAAATTGATGTTCAAAAGTTTGTGTTTGAATGTGTGGTCTGGTAACAAAATAAGGGAGAGACAATCAAGATGCTAGGTCTCCTACAACCCTTAGCTATACAAAGTCAACGTTGGGAATAAATTTCAATGGATTTTATTATAGGTTTAATAAAATTTGAATGAAAGACTATCATCATGGTAGTATTGGATCAATTGACAAAGTATGCCCATTTTTTCTCTCTTTCTCATCCTTTTAAATAAAGTACAATAGAGACAACACTCAAGGAAACATTTTAAAATCTACATCAAGTCCCCAAGATTATTGTAAGTGACAAAGATCCAATTTTCACTACAAATTTTTGGACTGAATTATTCTCTTGTTTGGGTACTCAATTGGGTCACAACTCATCTTACCATCGTCAACAAAATGTTAAAATAAAGTGTTGCTTAAAAAATCCATTCAAGTTTTCTATATCTATAGGAGTTTTGATCATCTTAGCCAATTAAGATTAAGAAAATATGTTATAATTTAGCAAACCACTTAATTTGCAAAAAAAATAGTATTCATCAACTCTTCTACATGAACAAAATGGTCACATAAAGGACCAATTCATGAACATGAAAACATGACATGTATATAAGCATATCCCTACATCAAACACGATTTCTTTAATAAAAACAAATGAATACGAGTGCAAAAAAAATCCAATTACAAAATAGGTTGATCCATTGATTATTTATTAAAATTTACCCTAGTGAGGTCGATACAAACAAAGAAACAAGAAAATTTAATCATCTTAGTGGATTTAATAATGCATATATTTATATAGGTAGTTTCAATTAAAAGGAGAAATAGTTCTCTCACATTAATCATACACAAGCCACATTGGTCATCTTTTTCATGTTTTTGAAAACACATAAAGTATATTTTATGTAAAATTAAAAGTGTGACATGATCCTCTTGACCTCCATGGACATTCTTTTCTTCATTTGAATTGTTGGAAAACTCATAATGGAATCATCCTCTACTATTTTTGAATACAAAGATAATGGTGTAACTCAAATCTTTGATCTTGATCTTGATTTTGATGCCTTATTGCTTACCTTTCCATTGCATCCACCAAGACATCTAGTGTATTTTGCATTGTATATTCTACCACCTATTTAATCCCCAATTTGAAAAAAAACATCAGTGTTGATGTTAGAATTGTCAGTTGATACTACAGTAAAAACATTGATTCTCTAATAACATTGTTATGTTTCCTAAACCTATAAATTCCTTATAAGCACCAACTAGATCTTTTTCAATGAATATAATGAAATATCTTTTATAAAAATGTATATTTTCTTTCAAAAAAAATGAGAAGAAAAAATAAAATTAGAGGTTAATATTGTTGGTTTAATTATTTTTAAGAAAAAAAATCTCAAAACAGTTTTCAAATTCAAATGAATATACCCCGAAAATACTATACCATGAAGTTGAAGAAACAACAATTTTTACAATAAAGAGAGATACATTTCTTGGAGATGGAGAAACATCTATATTATTTGGCAATTATAGAGATTATCTATACATATTCTTTAAAAATTGTAGTGTCCACTAATTCAAGGAAATATTCATGCATATTCATGCCAATATTGTGAATACTAGGATTTAAACTAATGACGTGCACTAGACCTGGACCTAGACCTAAACCCTCTTTCATCAAAAAAAATTTCTATCATTGTTACCTCATCTAAAATAAAAACAAATATCATGTTGTTTTGTTGTAAACACTTAAGGGAAAATAATAACACTATATAAGATTGTCCTGGACCATTAGTATTTAAGGTCCTAGTTTGTTATTTTTAGGAATTGAACCACTTACCTCCATTGCAAATACCTTAAGGTAGTCTTTCGATTGGAATTCTGAGGTCCTTAAAACATACCCATTACTTTTACAACCTTCCCCATGGAAAGGAGATGCATCTTATCAAATCCTATAAGAGACAAAATATCTCATTAAATTCCAACACATGTGAGAAAAGATGTTGATAGAAAAGACAAAATATAATTAAAATCGGTATCTTTTTGCTTATAAAATAGACAAAAAGTAGTTTAGGTGTAGCTTCAATAATTGTGAGGAATGATTGTTATTCTCCTTTCCCTAGTTCAATTCCCATAATAACATGAATAAAAGTTCATAATGGATATGTTGTAATGGATTCTTTTTACAAAAACAAGACAAAATATAAATATGTTGTAAATTCCAACACATGTGAGAAACTATGTGAGAAATTATACTGATAGAAGACAAAATATCCCATTAAAGTTGAAAACTATGTGTTTGATTTAAATGGGAGCATCTTTCATATGTTTATATATTTATTTAAAATAGATAATTTATTATAAAGTATGTGTAGAAATCATATTGATTGGAAGAGCCAGTAATGAGTTAGGTTATATTTACACTTTCAACACTAATAATCACATTTCTTCCCTCTTCGATATTTTGAGAGAGAGAGAGAGAGATTTTTTATCTCTCAGCTTTATAATGTTGTGATAAATTCAAGACCGAGACTCGACAATGGAAAATGAGTTAGGCTCTCACAGGTCAACAGTTCTCGAATGCCCAGAGTTTTACATTGAACTTGACACTGTTATTCTAGCATTGGTGGCAGTGTGGGTTTTCCTCTTCCAGGGAAGAAAACTAAGGTTGTCGTCGAGGTCATTTCCATTTCCGATTATTGGAAACTTTCACCTGCTGGGACAACTTCCACATCAAACGTTGGAAACTCTTTCTATGAAATATGGGTCTCTCATGTCTCTCCGCCTCGGCTCCGCCCTCACCTTATTCGTCTCTTCTCCAGATGTGTCCAGAAAGTACTGTAGGCCAAAATTTCAGAGTCAGACATAACACAAAGATTAGGACAAATATCAACCATCCAAACATATTGAAATTTAGGGTTTGAAAGGTACATGACTTACAATTGGAAAGATTTTTTTTTGGTGATTCAAATTTTTTGATAAAGAGAAAACAATGGATTTTTATTATTTTCTCATATGGAAAATGGTTCTACAAGAAATACTACCCATAATCCTCATAAAAACAGAAGCATGACTTTCAAAGAAAATGAAGACTTCAAAAACAGGTTAACCCAATTAAAGATCCAAGTTGATGAAATGAGTGTTATTATGTTGCAACAAGTGGATTTAACACATTCTTGGGAATACCTTAAAAGAGTATTGGAATATCACATGAAAAATAAGATGGATGAAAATAAGAATGACAAGAAAAAGAAGTTGGATGAAATGGAAAA
>SNQJ01S0247936.1:1152-13031 GCA_010110895.2 Picea sitchensis
GTTTAATGCAACTCTGATTATCACAATGAATCACTGTCAGATCTAAATGAGAACCAAACAAACCAACCAAGATCTTTCTCATCCAGATAGCCTCACATGCATCTTGACTCGCTGCCATGTATTTCGCTTCCATTGAACTAAGTGCCACGGATCTTTGTTTCCTGCTGTACCAAGAAATGACTGTAGATCTGATACTAAAGATCCTCCCTGATGTGATCTTTCTGTCCGTTGGGCTTCCCGCCCAATCTGCATCCGTGAAGCCATGCAACTTCACCTCATCCATCTGTCTGTACCATAAACCATACTCAGATGTACCCTTCAGATATCTCAGGACATGCTTACTCGCTTTCCAAAAGAGTTTGGTAGGCTTAACCATCGCTTGACTCAGCTGGTTAACCACATAGCAAATGCCTGGTCTCGTGTTCACTAAATACATTAGCGAACCTACTAATTGTCGATAGACAGTAGCATCCACTACCTCTCCAGAAGTAGCATCCTCTTTCCTCCAGTTTTCTGGAAGAGGAGTATCCATAGGTTTGCATCCTTCCATGTGAAACTTACCCAGTATCTCCCTTGCATACTTTCCTTGAGACACAAAAAGTTCACCATCTCGCTGCCATATTTCCAATCCAAGGAAATAATGAAGGAGGCCCAAATCCTTCATCTCGAACTCCTTTGCAAGGTCATCCTTGCATGAGTGTATCATATTCTCATCATCAGTCAGTATTAAATCATCAACATAAAGAACAATGATTAAGAGCTTACCCTCCACCAAAATTTGGTATAGGTTTGCACCCACTTCACTTTTGTTGAAGCCCAATCCAGTGAAATAGTTGTCTATCCGAGTGTACCAAGCATGGGGTGCTTGCTTCAGCCCATACAGTTCTCTCTTGAGTCTGCACACATGTGAATCTCTGTCAAAGGTCTCAAAACCTTCTGGTTTTTCAATGTACACTTCTTCCTCAATGATCCCATTGGGAAACACAATTTTTATATCCATCTGATGAATGCACCAGCCCATCTGCGTTGAGAGTGCAAGGATGGATCTTATGGAAGAGTACCTTGCGACAGGTGCAAAGGTCTCATCATAATCTATCCCCTCGATCTATGAGAAGCCTCGGGCCACAAACCTGGCCTTATATTTCTCCACACTCCCATCAACAGCTTTCTTTACCTTGTAGATCCATCTCAAACCTACCACTAATTTGTCGACCGGTCTTGGGACAACTTCTCATGCATTGTTTTTGAAAATGGAGTCATACTCCTCTACCATAGCATCAACCCAAATGGGATCCTACACTTCTTCCTAAAAGGAAGATGGTTCAGTCACAATACATTTTCTCATGAGAGCCATGTATCCAGTAAATCGATCAGGAGACTGTCTCTGTCTGTGTTATTATGTAGGGGCTCCTACATTCTATGCAACATCTAGTCTCAAACTATCAGCTTCCATGGTGTGCTTTCTGCCATTTCTGATGGATGGCTCTACTTGAGTGGTTTCCTCCACTCCATGAACCTCCTCATGTGGCTGATCCACATCTTGAGACTCATCTTTGGGAACCAACATTTCCTCTTCTTCATGCAAGTCTAGCTCCCTCTCAAGTGACAACCGCATGGCTTTCCCCTCATCAAATTTTATATCCCATCGCATAACAGTCATCTTACTGTTTGAAAAATACACACGATAATTATGGGGTGTTTCTGTGTACCCCACAAATATCCCAACTTCAGCAGTCGGTTCCAGCTTCTTCCTGGAATCCTTGGTCACATGCACAAAAACAGATGAGCCAAAATGAGTGGTTTCTTCCACTCCATGAACCTCCTCATGTGGCTGATCCACATCTTGAGGTTCATCTTTTAGAACCAACAGTTCCTATTCTGCATGCAATTCTAGCTCCCTCTCAAGCGACAACTGCATGTATTTCCCCTCATCGAATTTTATATCACGTCGCATACCAATCATCTTACTGTTCAAAAAATATGCACGATAATTATGGGGTGTTTCTATGTACCCCACAAATATCCCAACCGACAGTCAGTTCCATCTTTATTCTGGAACCTTTGGCTCACGCACATAAACAGATGACAAATTTTTTAAATGAGAAACACTGTGGTTTCTTACCAGTGAAAGTTTTTCTCACGAAAAATTTCATTCCAAGGCATTCTATGAGGGACAACAATAGTTTTGCACATAAACTATAGTATTGCATGCTTCTACCCACAAAATGGCCATTGGTAGGCCCTGATCATGCAACATCGTCAGGTTGCACCCATCGAAATATTTTGTTCTTTTCCACGACCCCTCATTTTGTTGTGGGTTGCGGAGTGCTTATGAGTTCTCCTTGACCTTCTTTGGTCGAAAGTCTTTGAATCTGCTAGAGATGTATTTCCAACTAGCTATTTCTCCTAGAGCCTTCTTCACTTGCTTCCCACATTTTCTCCAACAATGCTTAAACCCCATAGAATCCCTGAGTACTGCTCGATCCTTCTTTTGCATGAATAAGATCCAACATTTACGAGAAAGTCATCAACACAAAATGTCATACACCTATGTTTTTTCTCATAGCTAAATCGAGAATTAACCACACATCGCCCTGCGTAGTCTTCTCTCCAGGATCACTGGAGCATGGTTCTCCTTTCATGAAAGGTGGACTTACATACCTCCCTAGGGTGCACCCCTTGCAATGAACTAACTAAGAAAGTGTTCCCTTTGACAAGAGATATTTGTCGGTGATTATCTTCAAGCAATTCATTGATGAAGATGGCCCAAATCTTTCTATGCCATATATCTCACCCTCATCCCATCTCACTCACTTCTTCCCGGCCCATCATGGCACCACAACAATCTACCTACAACATGTAGAGATTCTTAACTCAACTCCCTATATTCTTGACTTGACCCATTGCTTTGTGTCGCAGGAAAGCTTTCTTCTTCATCACTAGAAACAACGCCATAGCCTTTGTCCCTCCAACATTGTGACTGAGACCATAATTTTCTTCGTATCTAGAACATGCATAACATTTTTCACTGAAATGGTTTACCCGACTCTCTGAAGGTAATGGTACCCCATTCGCACTGTATCATCCATTGTTTCCCATCTCTATATTCATTCTAAGATCTTTCTCCTCCAATTCAATGGGGAATACTTCTTATCTCCGCCAAGGAAGGAAGCACCACTATCCAAATACCACATCGATCCCCATGCACTTGAATCCATGCATGCGACCAAAGAGAAGTCAAGTTCAAACAGTAGACAAGAGCTTCACCAGTTGTATCTCCAACAACCATCTTGTCCTTCCTCTTCTACGGACAGTTAGTGGTGAGATTCGCGTTCATATGTGAAAACACTTCACTTTGGACAAATCCAGCTTTTTTACTTTAGACTTGAATTTTGAATGGAATTTCTTCCTTTCCCTTTCCTCATCTTGGCAAATAACAGAAAACTCTCTATCATCACTTGATGCATATTCCGCCTGTTTTATACCAAATGTGTTGGGAGTGCCCAGGACAAATTTTGAAATATCTTGAACCATTAATGAGACATTATCTTGAACACTTGTATAATGTAAACGTACCTTGAGCCATTTGCTCTCGCCCTGGTAGGTAGAAGGCATTTATGCAGTTAATGCAAGTAGGTAGACTTTGACTGCGGTAGAGATTAACAATTCTTAGAGCAAGAGGGAAATGGGATAGACACCCTCCTGGTGTGTATTGTAACATTATTATGAGCACGGAAGAAGAGCAGAGAGAGCTATGTAGTAGACTCCATATACAAAAATTCTGAATTAATACAAGAAGGTTATGATTCGCACTCATGGTGTTCATATGGCTCGCGGTATGAATGTTTGAATGTTATTTTTCATGAATGTTTTTTACCTTTCTCATTGGGCGCATTTGTTTTTACGCTATGTATGAATGATTTCTGTTGAATGTTTGAAATCCTCTGAGAGGAAAGGGAAGAGGAATGAGTTTCAATTGTTTCTCTCATTCAATGGGAGTAAGAGTCTCTACAAGGAGTGTAGTTGAATTGTTCACAAGGAGTGCATCGACAAAGAGTTCATAGGTTTGTCTCTATAGGTCTTCATGAGGGAAAGATTTTCTGTTCTCATTCAATCTATGCATTCGGGCACAGATCCCGTGGAGTGCGAGTCGGTAATGGGTCTCTCGTGGTTACAACCGTGAGTGAAGTATATTTAGAGACTCGTTGTTGCAAAAAGGTGAGTCGAAGGATTCCAACACTTCCAAGTGTTGGAAAAGTCCGCCAAGGAGTGCGCGGCTGAGCAGGGGTTTTTTCTGAAAGACTCGAAGTCGACGAAAGGCTCATAAGGATTTGAACCTTCCAAGGAGTCGAAGGAATGCATAGCGATGTCAGGCCATAGGAGGACGAGTTCTTGAGGAATGAACGACGACCGTAATTTCCGCTGAGAATTCGCTAAGTCTCGAGCCGCCGACCATGAAAAGAGCGGTGGGAGTTACCAAGTATTCCCAAAGGTTCTAATATTAGGAGGAGTAGGACCATATATTCAATCCATAAGGGTCGTTGGATTTACAAGTGGATTTCTATATCGGGTTTTCATAGATTGAAGTCCCGTAATCTTTGCAACGAGAATCATGAAATCACGAAAAGCAAGTCCCAAAAGCAAAAGGATTTTGTGTGGGCCAATAGAGTCACTGGTGGACAAGTGGCAACTCGCTGACATGGAGCCAAACTGCTGATCATTTCCAGCTCGCGTGGAGTGAAGTCCGGAATTCTTTGCATTAGGATTCACAAAATCGAAGTGCAAAGCCCCGATGGAGTGAAGGACCATTGGAAGGTCAACCTTGTGAGCGCATAGGCATTTCGGAAAATTGGGTTTTGGAAATCGCAGGAACAAGTTGCTTGACACCACAACCACTGAAATCACGATAAGGAAAATACCGAAAAGGAAAGAGGAAAAGGTCAACGTTGACTATTGTCGGGTCTCGGGGACTTGAGGGTACAATGCTTGACCACTGACCTTGCGAGGTCGCGAAGTCCGACCTTCCGAAGCATGAAGGGAGATTCCTTGAGGTTTTTTTGTGGGTGCATATTTCCTGAAATGGAAATAGAAGAGTCATTCTGAAGCTCTTCGGGCTAGTGTTTAAAGGAAATATCATGTGTTGACGCGGACCTCTGGCCCCGCGAGTTGTGAGGGAGCATGCGCTATCATTTATGGTATCGAAATATAAAGGTTCTTTTTGTAGCAGAGAAAATAAAATTCACCATGACGCCAAGGAGAAGGGACATACAAACACTCGATCCACCAGAGGAGAGGGAAATGCCAGAAGAAGAGGTAGGCGTGATGAATTTTGATCCAGCTATGGAAAAAGAAATGCATGATTTATGTGCTAGACTTGAAGACATGGAGACAAAACATAGACGCAAAGTTAGTGCTAGGGATCTAAGTGATCTCAAAAGTGAAATTGAGGTTGAAAATGAAGAAGAAGTTGCAAAATGAAGATGCAGCAAACAAATTTTTGATTAGAGCTATTGCAAGATTGGGTGCAAGAGAGAAAATGGATATTCTAGTTTGCGAGGGAAACTTGGATGCGAGGAGCTTCTAGACTAGATTAGAGCTCTAGACAACATAATTTTGACTATGAAGATGTCGAGAGGACAAAAGTCAAGCATGCAATCAAGATTGAAAGGACATCCAACATTGTGGTGTGATGAACTACAAGTCGACGTGACGTTGCAAGTGCAAGCAAAAGATCAAAAGTCGAGATTTAATGAGATCCCAAAGATGAAGGCTTAAATTCATCCCCGTGATTACCGACTGATTACGACGAAAGAATGCAATCAAGAATCTCTACAAGTCAATGATAGGCTGCGTCATCGGAAAGTTTGTATGATAAGCAGCTGATATATGAATGCCCTCGACGACATCTAGGGATGAGATGAGCATGGTAACCAAATGAAAAGTGGAAGATGCTTATCAAATAAGAAGATCAAAGAGGAAGAGAATCTGAACCAAAAATAAGATCAAAGAGGCCGAGGCAAAATTCAAAGCAGAGGAAAGACAATTACCCAAGACACAACTCAGAGACCTCAAGAAGAGAAAAAGAAACCTCAAACTCAGCATGAAAGAGGTGGAAGCTCACAGAGAGGACATCATATTGAATTAAGAGGAGATTATGATGATAATAATACTTTTCCTCGTCCTAAAGGTAGAGGAAGAGGAAGAGGTGGAGTAATAACATGCTTCTCACATGTGAAAGAATGGGCACAAGTCTTCGCGTCCGTGATAAAAGAAAGAGAGTGGAGAAACTCACATCACGCTAATGAGGTGATGCTGAGGCGAAGATGTTGAAGGCGGAGATCACTGATGATGCAAAAGTTCTTTTGACACACGAGAAGGAGGTGGAGAGTTCAAAACAAAGGACCGATTTTTCTGGGACTACTCTTGCAAAACCATACCGTAGTGCTGGTCATTGTGACGCTGGTATAATGCATAATCCGCTTCTACGAGATGGTAGAAAATATGGAGCTCGAGACGATTGATCATCCAAGCCCATACAAAGTTTGGTGGCTACAAAAAGGACACATCATGTAACCGGCCACCAAACATTGTTTAGTTGAGTTTAAGATAGAGGATATAATGATAAGATATTATGATGTCATTCCTATGGATTTTTATCATCTAATATTGGGTATTGAAATATGACCTGAATGTGATTCATGACGGAGAATGAACACATACAATCTCTAGAGAAGAATGGGAGGACTCACACGTTGCTTCCAATCAAGATAAGGAGGCAGAAATCGGAAGTAAGAAACATTGCACTTCTCATGAGTGGGAAGGAAATTTACAGAGGTTAAGAAGAAGGAAGATCCACACGCCCATTGTGGTCGAAACCAAAGATTGTTTTGACCAAAGACAAGGGTGGATGATTTACCGTAATAGTTCAGAACTATCGGAAGAGTTCAATATTAGTAGTGGATCTAATCCACTTTGTTCGCTATCACCGCATCGGCGTGAGTCATCATATCCATACCGAGCTAGTTTCCAAAACAAAGTTGCCACGCACGCATTGACGCCGCCAGAGAATGAAGAAGTCAAAAGACAAGTCCAGATTTGTTGGACAAAGGGTTGGTCGAAATATTGACCGGTGTTGTTCCAATGCATCAACCAAGAAAGACGGAGGTCGGAGGATGTGCAGTAACGACTGGTGGGCTTAACAAGATAACCATCAGTACGCATTCATTACCAAGGATGGATGATCCGATGGATTGCTTAAGTGGAGCAAAAGCATTTTTCAAAGATTTATTTGAAAAGAGGTTATCACCAACTGACAGCGTAGAAGGTGATGAGTGGAAGACCGAATTCAAAACAAATGAAGGGTTAAATGAATGGCTTTATGGCATTTTAACAAATGCACCACCACTTCATGAGGTTGATGAACTAAGCTCCGAGGGAGCCATTGAAAATTTGTCATTGGCGATTTAGATGACACACCGGTTTTCAAGAAAACAATGGCGTAACATCCTGGGCATTTGGCTACGCGATGCAGGATTGCAACGAAAATCTATTGATAACATGAAGAAATCCTCATTCATGAAGACGAAATTCATCTACTTGGGATTTGTTATTTCCGCAAATGAGTCGAGGATCCGCATAAGGTGGGAGATAATCGTGAATTGGCCATCACCCAATAATATCTTTGAGGTGAGAATTTTCACGGATTGGATAGTTTCCACCGAAAATTCATTAGGAATTTCGCTGAATTAATGCACCACGATGGATAAAGCGAAGAAAAGACGCCTTTCATCGATAAAGAGGTCGAAAAGTTTTAACTGTTGAAGGAGGATTACAAACAACCGGCTTTGGTGTTGCCGGATTTTCCAAAAGACATTTCAAGGAAAATGCGATGCGATTTCCAATAGAGGCGCCTTGAGTCGTGAAGACAGTCGATAGCATACCAAATGGTAGAAGCTGAATGAGGTGAAAGTGAGTACTCCACTTAAGATAAGGAGTTTTATGCTATTATCCAAGCATTGAAGTAATGGAGACATTACTTGATCCCGCGAAGAGTTTATTATCTTGTAAAGTGACAATCATGCATTGCAATTTGTAACTCAACAGAAAAAAGTTGAATTAGAAAACATATGGGTTGAGTATAAAAGTAATTTCACCTTTATGATTAACATATTTCTCGTGACCACGCTTAACAAAGTTGTTGATGCATTGAGCATGAAGTGTTTGTTGCTAGAGCTCAAAGTCAAAAACGCTAGTTTTGATGATCTCAGAACACGTATGCGATGATCTGGATTTTAAGGAAGCGTATGAGGTATTTGAGAATCCAATTCTCGGGGATACAAGCCAATGGGTAGAATACATGATCCAAAAAAGATTGTTGTTCAAAGGTAATCAACTTTGTATTCCAAAATGCCCATGAGGAAGAATCTACTGAAGGATCTTCACAGGGAGGATTGATTGGGCACTTTTGTCACGACAAGACATTCACAAAATTGAATGAGTCATATTTTTGGTCGGGAATGTGAGAAGACATCAAAATATTCATAGACAGATGCAAAATTTTCCATCATTCGAAGGGAAGGAAGCATAATGCGTGGTTTTATCAACCATTGCCCATACCGAGAGGTATCGCGGGATGCAATCAAAGATGATTTCATATTAAATAAGAACACAAAGAGGATTTGACTCAATCTTTGTGGTGGTGGATAGATTTTCCAAAATGGCACTTCATTCCATGTCAAAAGACCTGACACAACCTCACATTGGCGAAGCTCATTTTCAAAGAGTCATTCGACTTCATGGTTTACCAAGAAGCATAGTTTCGGATCGACACAAATTACGTGGCACTTTGGAGAACCTTATGGAATAAGTTGAGGACTAACTTGATGTTTAGTTAAGCCTATCATCCTCGATATATATGGATGTATTCAAGTATAAAACAAAATTGACTTGTCAGAAGCCCGGTGACGGTAACACCACGTACCGCTGGGAAAACATATTACCACATGCACTTGCTTATAACCCATCAGGTTAATCGTGAGCACGAAAGAGTCCATTTCATATTGTTCATGGCATGTAGCCGAGGGGAATTTCTCGAGTCAGAGATTCATACCGCATCGCGATTAGGAGCTCTAGTGCAGAAGATTTCGCATAGGTGATGAAGGAAATTCACAGCTAGGTGAAGGAGTGACTGTTGAATTCAATCCAGGTGTATAAGCGTAGAGTAGATCAACACAATAAAAAACTTCAATTTGAGGTTGGTGGACTTGATTCTGCACATTTGAGAAAAGAAAGGTTCCCGAGGGGAACATATATAATAAGCTTAAGATGAAGAAAATCAGACCGTAGGGTTTTGAAGAAATTTAGTTTAATGTTTACGATTGAATTACCCGATGGGATCAAATTTCTACGATATTCAACATTCCGCATTTATACCCATATAAAGATGAGGAAGCATGGATAGGAGATGAGCAACCAGTGATTCAAAGTGGACAAAGCAGATGCTAGTTGCAAAAAATCCACAGATGGAACGACATCGACGTGCAGAAAGCAAGAAGACCAAAGCGAAGAAATACTTTGAATATTTGGTCAGTGGAAGGGCCATCCCGTTATCCACATTTTGGTTATCAAGATGATATTATGATTATGTCAGCGATGATGAAGATCAAACTCATTAAGAACTTTTTCCCAAGAAGGTTACACTTATGCCGCTTTCTCAAAGATCATAGCCTTGAAAATAACCGGGCAGTCGCATATATACTGATCATGAAATCCTTCATTTCCAAGCAGTCGCAGATTCAGCCTTTGTGAACTTTCTTCCTCAAGACTGTCAATGGTTAGAGGCGACATGTTTCTAAAGGAAGAAATGAATAAGTTCTCGACCCTTCTAGGGAAGAAATTCTTCCGTTATTGAGTTGGAGTTCGAATGGTTGGCAAAATATTGACTTCCGTATATCTTTGGATCATTCCCTATCCAAGTAACTAATCAATCTTCTCCTATATATTGACGAGATTAATGGCTATGGAAATGGTTAAGAACAAGAATAAGAAGCAAGCTAGCTAGAGATTGATTGGAGAACTAGTGCAAGACTCAAGATGGAGGATTGAAGCTACAACAACAAGAGACAACAAGTAATCCATATGTGGTTGAACTTCTTCATGCATGAGCAAGTGTGTGTGTCGTGAGCTAGAGCCATCAGCAGATTCCAAATTTTACATCAAGGCTCAAAGCTGTATATTTCTTTTCAAGCAATAAATACATGAATATGTCCCCAATGATGATGTCATCTTATTACATGATTCCTTGATCACGTATAGACTAGGGATTGAATATATTAATTTTCTTGTATTAATGGAACCATACAAGATAATCGAAGCAGCAAAGCAAGGAACAACAGATATTAAAGGAGAGCGCTCATAAGGTATGCTGTCCACTATCCATTTTCTCTTAGTTCATTCAATATATAGATCTAGGGAAAGAGTAGTATTCTCAATACGTGTTGTTCCGCAGATCCAGTGGATCTGGGAGATTAACCGTGGTTCGCGACTCACGAATTTATCCATAAACAAAATTGGCGACCATACCGGATAAACACCTTTTGTCTTTTTTTGGTTTCTAAACTTTCTCAAGTGGCCATTTGATCTTGTTGCCTTTTCTTCCCGATTGAAACCCTCGAGTCCCCTGGATAATGACACCTTCTCACAAGTTACAAACCAATTTGATTTCGCTGATTTTGAAATTTTTCTTTTACTTCTTCGAGATTCTCAAAGACCGTAAGTACTCATCATGAATCTCTGAGTTGCCTCTGACTGAGTATGTACCAGTAGAAAGTTCGCAATGTACTTCCCACTAACTCCGACTGAATTTGAGTTTCCCCGTGACTGTATCCTGGCTTCGTTCATGGGCGATTTTGAAAAATTTTGAACTCAAGTTTTGACTTTCCGTTCTAATAATAGCTCAGAAGGGTTGATTTAAGTCTTTTTGACACTTCATCTCACTGGTTTACATATCTTTTGCTTCATTTGCTTGTTGGATCTGATCTAGGGTTTTTAAGCTTGTTCTTGCTTTGATCACTTGACTTTCATCCTTTAGCCTTTATTGGCATTCTTCTTCTCTCTGGTTACTGGAGTTGAATGTGTTGTATTGGTTAAAGATCAGTGATTGATTGGAAGTTAAGAGTTAGGTGTTTCTTAGTTGATTATTGTTTCGAAAGGGAAATTTTTATTTGCATTAAGAAACTCCTTGGTTTGTTTTGTGTTCTTACTATCATTGAAAGTTTTGGTTGGGTTGTCATTGATTGTTTGGTATTGACGATTTGATTTTATTTCTCTGTTATTAGAGTTCTTCTTGGAAAGTGAACCCTTTGTTTTCTTTCAAGTATTGTTTTGCTTTTGTTGCAAACATCGAAAATCAAACTTGTTAAATTTTAGAGCATTGAAGTTTTGAAGAAGACAGTTAGAAATGATTCATTGATGCATGATTATTCGTATTGATCTTTAAAAGGAAATTGAGAGTTGCATTTGCATTATCATAATTGAGTTTGATTTGAAAATCGTCCTCTATCTCTCCCATAACTAGGATTCATTGAATGAAACGATTACATTTCTTCATATCCTTGCATTATTTGGGTCAGAGTCACACATCATGAGTTTCATTTCCGTTGCCTATGAGTAAACAACAGCCATTTAAAAAACTTCACGTAATAATAAAATTGATCTAGTAACTCTTTTCTAGGGCTTGTTTCACCAACATATAGCTAGGCTAGTGCTTTGGAGTAGGAATAAAGACACACTCTCCAAAGCTCAAAAACACACAATAGTATCTTGAGAATAGGGAGTGTAAAATTCCATTGGCCGCATATTGTCCTGGGAAGCCCTTCTAA
>SNQJ01S0247938.1:0-13030 GCA_010110895.2 Picea sitchensis
AAGAATGAATGAAATGATTGAACCCCTTAGTATAAAAGTTGAGAAGTAGTTCCTTGGGTTGTGATCAAACAAAAGAGAATAAGCAATGGAACATTAGGTTGATAGTTTTGTAACCCTACCTAGGGAAAGTCTATAGTACCAACTAGGGGTGGAAGAGGAAGAAACTATGATGGTTCCTAAGGTTGCAGATCTAGTGGAGCATCGAGCCAATGAATTAGAATTTCTAGTGGCTTAGAATTTCATTGGCTCGATGCTCCTCATCATTGAGGGGTGGTGGAAGTAGATTTCAATGGAGAATTAGGTTGATAGTTTTGTAACCCTACCTAGAGAAAGTCTATAATACCAACTAAGGGTGGAAGAGGAAGAAACTATGATGGTTCCTAAGGTTGCAGAATTAGTGGAGCATCGAGCCAATGAATTAGAATTTCTAGTGGATTAGAATTTCATTGGCTCGATGCTCCTCATCATTGAGGGGTGGTGGAAGTAGATTTCAAGATTTTGAAGAAGGTATTGATGATATGAGCATCATTCCCTAGTTCATATTGTTGGAATGCATGTAAAAAAATTCCCTCCATGACATGGGTATCCTATAATAAATCATACATACCAACCTCTATATCATTATCTTTATCTTCAACATGTGAAGAACTACTATTACTATAGGCATTTTGAATTGATAACTCGAGATGTAGTGGGAAATGAACATGTGGTTTATTCAACCATTTTTGTGCTCATTTAGAATCCTTCTCTTGATTTGACATCGTAGTGGGGTGTAATAGTTGATGGATGACATGTTACTCATTATCAGAATCTCGACTTCAAAAATATTGAACATTAAATCAATGATATTAGTAAACATAATGCAATTAGTATGCTCACACATTAGACCAAACGTTTTTTCAAATCATGGAAATTTTTTTCTAAAAATATACATGCAACCAACCACTTTATAAAAAAAATGCCAAATTAAGAAATACATTTACATTAATTCAAATACAATTACTCAATCTTTTTCTTATGCCCAAAGGGGAAATCTAAAGGTAGTCCCAAAGAAATCCAACTTTTATGAGTAGTTGGTGGTGTTGATGATTGCATCTACGTGAGACATTCTCTAGGACACAAACCTGAGAGAAAGCCCCTGAGAGGGGTGTGTGGTTCCTATTTGAGACAGCTGAAACATAGAGATGGCTTGCTTACAGAGAGTTGATAAGAACTCCGAATGATTCTCCTGTGTAACGTGGTGAGAAATGAGATCTGCAGAGTTGGATGTGCCTGTGGCTGAGCACAAGGTGAACGTGTGAAATCCCAAAGTGCTAGGTGCATCGTCATGAGATTGAGATGAAGATGATGTATTAGCCTCCTCTGAGTAGAGAGTTGATGATGAACTTTAGATGACTCTCCTGTGTAATGCAGTGGGAAAGAAGATCTGTTGAGTGGATGTGTCTATGGACGAGCACATGTGAACGTGATCCTAGTGGCTGAGCACTAGTGAGAAGTGGTTCTTCTGTGTAATGCAGTCAGCCAAAGATATGGACATCCCTATGGATGTGCCCCTAGTGGTTGAGAACTAGTGGGTGTATGAGATCCCTTACTATATTATTCAAGAGTCAGACATGCCTGTAACCCTAAATGTAATGTAAAGGGTAGAGGTCAGCCCCACCTTAACGTGATTGATAATTAATGAAAACAATAATTAATCTAGTTAATATTAATTATATTATGAGATAGAGAGGTCGGCCATGTTGTGTCAATAGACACTTCTGTTGATAGGTCAAGCATAATATAAGTAAAGGTAAATTCCCCATTAAGGAATCATATATTTTGTGTCAAGCCCTAATATTGACTCATTACCCCTTAATTGGGGCATATTACATTAGTAATGCTATTTTATTTATGCCGGCTTTATTCCATTAGTTGTAATTATACCTCATAATCTCCTATATATACCAAGGAGACATTTTCATTTGGAATCATCTTGTACTTGAACATTTAAGTGGACTAAAATGAGGTTGCCCCCTCAAAGAGGCTTATTATATGAAATTATTTTTTTTTCAAGGCGTGAGTACTTTTTCTGAGATTTTTCTATGCTATATTGATATTTGGTTCTTAACATATTGTATCAGAGCTTAAGGTCTCGGGGTAGACGGATCAAGGTACGTTGGGTTAAAATTTTAGCTCCTGAGGCCTTATACTTTCAGAGTGACATCCTGTACAAGATAGGGTTCCGGAATCATCCTGAACTGAGTCATTGCAGAATTTTTGCTATAAAATATTTTCTTTAACGTTTCAGACCCTGAACTCCGGAGGCTATTCACAAAAATTAGTAAGGTATCTGTAGTAAAAAGTTCAGCTTCTGGGTCATCTTAAATTTGTAGATACACCCTGTGGAAGATAGGGTATCTGACTAGTTCTATTGACTAGTCTCAAGAAGGTGTTTCAGGTAAAACAATCATAACTTTTTCCTAGAGTATCCAAATTGAGTGGGATCGGTTTCATTGGATCGTGGACAGTCTTTAGTATTTCTGGTAGGAGTTTCATAATTTATATCAATTATTTTGTGCAGGGCACACTATACAAGGGAGATCTTCTGGAAAGGCAAAAAATCAGCAAGTTGTGGGGAAGTTATCGTAAATTCCACTTGGCACATCCAATTTTGATCAGACTTGTGGAATTGCAGAGAATAAATATCATAGAACTACATAAAATAAAGTTTCATACCAAAAATGGACGAAACTTGGGAGATACAACAGAGGAAATATTGTCTAGCAGAACCACCTCAAAATCAAGGTTCAAAAGTGATACTTGGCCAACATGCCACCCAAAAAGGGAACTTCTACACCAAATAAGCCTCTAGACAAAATCCTACTTGGACTCTTGATGAAGGTGAAGAAATGCGTAGGGACATAAATGATTTACAAAAGAAGATAGTAACAAAAGATGAACTACAAGAGATGGAAGCAAAGTTGGAGGCAAAGATGGATGGTTTAAAAGAGGCTATCATAGAAATATTGAAAAATTTCGTAACAGAGAAGACACCTGAAAGTGAAAATGCACCCCATGAAATTCATGATGAGGACACAAGGAAGGTGAATCAAGAATGGAGAAACTCCAACTTTGGGTTGAATACCAACCACGTTCCTAAGATCGATATGAGGAAGTTTGATGACAAGGACCCAATCACATGGATACTTCAGATGAGTTTGATGACAAGGACCCAATCACATGGATACTTCCGATGGAACAATTCTTTGATCTACATAATGTGCCATACAAAAGGTAAATTTAATTGCTTCTTTATATTTAGAACCTAATCAATTTGTAATAATTGATGGCTTTTGTTCTCGCAAATCACTTGTCACTTGGACAATTTTCACTAAGAAATGATAGTACACTATGATGATAATAAGGAGCAATACCTTCTTTTAGCCAATTGATAAATCCTCAAGCAAAAGGGTTCAGTTAACGAGCACATTGAGAACTTCCAAAGATTGGAATATAAAGGTAACCTGACATTCCAACAGAGCATTTGATTGATGTATTCATGGAACTTTAAAGATAACATTCAACATGAGGTCTCGCCTTTGGGAACCCAAATCATTGGAGAATGCATTTAAGGTGGCAATAAATGTTGAAAGTAAAAAATATGGCTATGGCTGATTAGAAGGACCAATCCTAACATCTATAGAGAGAACAAAGCAGTTCCTTCTAAAACACTCAAACTACAAGGTTGACACCTCAACAATTGAGGAAAGAAAATCAAAAGGTTTATTCTTTAATTGTGACAACAAGTACAATAAGGGACATAAGTGTGGTGAGAATAAATTATTCTACATAGATTGTGAAGAGGAAGAATATACAAGAACAAGAACCATCTCAAGATGAAAACGTGAGAAAAATTTATATTCTCATTGACTCCCAATGACATTGTGTAATGCATTAGCTGGAATTATCAAACCCTCAAGATCGAAAGGATACATCAAAAAGAAAAGATAATAGTCCTAATTGATTCTAGTAGTACCTATAATTTCATTCACTATAAATTCAGCCAAAGCTCCCAATTGTTTTGTATATCTAGCCTGTGAGTTTCAATCTACTGTGATTGCAAATGGAGGAACTATCAATTGCCTAAAAATGCAATAAGATCAATATTACTATGGGGAAATATGTAATGAATAGTCCAATGATTGCTATACCCATGGGTGGTGTAGATGTTGTACTAGGAATCCAATGGTTACAATCAAGGAACAGTACTTTTAATTTTCAAGAGTCTCATGAAATTTTCATTGGAAGGAAAATAAATTGAGTTAAGAGGTATCATGTGGAAACCCGATAAAGTGATAAACTCTAATGGCATGGTCAAAAATTATTGGAAAAAGGCACTGGCTACGCTATTGCAAAACTATACTAACTAGATGTTCAAACATCTAAGCTTCATATATTCCTCAAGATCTCAAGGATCATTGATAATCATTCCAAAGTATTTGAAGATATTCCCAAAGGTCTTCCCACCCACTGAAATCAAGGATCATGAAATTCACCTAATTCCCCGAGTGTTCCTCCTAACATCGCCATACAGATACCCTTTACTTTAATAGTGAATCTGAGCGCATGGTTGAAGAAATGTTAGATCGAAGACATTAGATCTAGCCAAAGCTCTACTTTGCACCAAAGGGGGTATCTAAGAAAGAAGTGATGCATGATGTCCAAATTATAGAGAGCCCAACAAGATCACTACTAAAGATAAGTTTCCCATTCCCCACATTGATGAATTGTTAGATGAACTATATGGAGCACCTATTTCACAAAATTGGATCTCCTCGCACTTTGGTATCATCAGATCGTAATGAAGGAAGAAGATATCCCAAAACAACTAACCTTCCATGAAGGCCATTATGAATTTTCGGTCATGCCTTTTGGCCTTTACAAATGCACCTTCCACATTCCAAGGGTTGATGAATCGCATTTTCAATCCCTTCCTTTGAAAAATTTGTGTTAGTATTTTTGATAAGGCCATTATGAATTTTCGGTCGCCTTTTGGCCCAAATGCACCTTCCACATTCCAAGGGTTGAGTGAATCGCATTTTCAAGCATTTCCTTTGAAAATTTGTGTTAGTATTTTTGATGATATACCAATCTATAGCAAGTCTTGGGAGGATCATGTGTGACATGTTGACAAGGTGCTACAACTACTAAAGGAGCAATAAACTATATGCCAAACCATCCAAATGTTTTTTGGAGTAAAGGAGGTAGAGAGTATCTAATACATTGTATCTCATGAAGGTACAAGGTAGACCTCAACAAGATTAAGGCCATGATGGACTGGTCGATTCTGCATTGAAGAATCTTAGAGGATTTTGGTCGACAGGTTACTACCGCAAGTTTGTTCGAACTATGGAAGAATAGCATCACCTTAACGAAAATAACTAAGAAGGATGCATTTTCATGGACTCCAGAGGCAACTAAAGCTTTTGAACAACTTAAAGAGTTGATGTGCGAAAGTTCCCATCTTGGACCATTTCCAGAATCTTACACAAAACCTTTATTGTGGAAATGTGATGCCTCGGGAAATGGAATTGGTGCTGTCCTAATGCAAGAAGGAAGGCCCCTAGCTTCTTTGAAATTGGACCACTCAAGGGAAATGACTTACACAAACCCATTTACAGTAAAGGAAATGTGGAACATACATGCATTGAAGAAATGTGGGACGACTTCCTTACCTAATAATAGGTAGACACAATTTGCTAGTCAAAACAGATCATGATAGTCTTAAATACTCTCTTGGAACAAAGACTATCTTCAGAAGAACAACAAAATGGGTAACCAAGATATTGGGTTATTATTTTGAAATTGTCTATAAAAGGGGAAGCAAAATGTTGTGGCAAATGCACTCTCAAGAAATGATGAAGATGTTGAGGCCTCTGTATATCTCGATCATCCAACCCATTGGATAATAGAAGAAGTGGGACAGAATGGAAGAATGACAAAAGTGTGGACTCATTCAAAGGTCGCGCAAGATTCCAGTGCATCGATACATTTACATGGAAAAATGATCTACTCATGGTACAAAGATCGCTTATATTTATGTAAAGACTCTACACCCCAAACAAAAGGTACTATTGGAATTGCACACCTCTCCAAAGAGGGAGGGCACTCCTGATTTTGAAACCTACCATAGAGTCGAGAAGGATTTTTTTGGGATGGCCTTAAAACTGATGTTCAAAGGTTTGTATGTAATGCTTGGTTTTCCAACAAATAAGCAGGAAACAATTAAGACCCTGTGGCCTTTACAACCATTATCCATCCCAAGTCAAGGTTTTCACAGGAGGTTCCCCATGGATTTTATCACTGTGGTTACCGGGTTCCATGATAGAGTGCCTAGTGTTTGTTGATACACTGACCAAGTACACACACTTTGTGCACTCTCATCCCTTCAAAGCTAGTACAAATACACCGCATTCATGGAGATACCAAAAGCTACATGGCAGCCCAAAGATTATCAGGTGACAGAGATCCCATCTTCACTAGACATTATCTTTTTTGGACATAATTATTTTCTTGTTTGGGTATTCAATTGGTTCATAGCTCATCCTATCATCCTCAATCTAATGGACAAACCGAGATAGTGAAAAATGTCCGAAGGCTACCTTCGCTACTTTGTCTCTTGATAAACAAAACACAATGGTTCAAATGGTTACCGCGTATCGGTGGTATAACACTTCCTTTGATAACAGAACAAAATGACACCATTTATGGAACTTTATGGATACCAATCTCCTTCCATCACTCTTTCCCTCTAAAAATAAAAAAATATAAGGTCTAAGCAATAGTAGTGGAAGATCACATCGAATCAACAAGAAGTTCTCCAAATCTTAAAGGACAACCTAACCATGGCACATAATCGATTGAAACAACAAGCGTGATCAACATCAGAAAGGAAATAAGTTTTGAAGTAGGGGATTGAGTGTTTTAAGACTACAAATCCATACAAACAGATGTCCCTACAAGCCAAGAAGGATAATAAATTATCACCAAAGTACTATGGGTCCTTATAAGGTGTTGCAAAGATCGGGTACTCATGGCATACAAATTGGAGTTGTTTGCATCTTCAATGAAAGTACACCCATTTCCATGTTTCATGCTTAAAGAAGAAGAGAATTTACAAGATCCTAGTTCAAACTATATTGCTAGAACTTGACGAGGAAGGAAAAAATCATATTGGAGTCTGAAGTCATCAATGACATAAGAATTCGCTAGCTGAAAAATAGATCCATTTAAGAGTATCTCATTAAATGGAGGAAACCATCGACCAAGATTCCACTTGGGAAGATGAGCCCTTTATACAAAAGCATCCATAGTTATTCAAGCATTGAGGACAACACTTGTCCTGAGGCATGTTAATCCCTAATATTGGCTCATTACCCCTTAATTGGGGCATATTACATTAGTAATGCTATTTTATTTATGTTGGCTTTATTCCATTAGTTGTAATTATACCTCCTAGTCTCCTATATATACCAAGGAGACATTTTCATCTGGAATCATCTTGTACTTGAACATTTAAGTGGGGTAAAAGGAGGTTGCCCCCTCGAATAGACTTATTATCTGAAATTATCTCTTTTTCAAGGCGTTGAGTACTTTTTCTGAGGTTTTTATATCCTATATTGATATTTGGTTCTTAACATTTTGTGTGAGTTTGGAAATTTCAGCAAGTACATCTTCTTGGGAAAAGTGTGCACCTCTCTGGGGCGCTATTATTCTAGGGTTTGTGAGCACCCTTTTGTGTGATAGTTTTTTCTTGGTGGTGAAGGACTTTCTCTTGAAGAATATAGAAAATGATTGGTTGGGTTTTCTTCCCTTGTTGATAAGGGTTTCTCATGATACTTATTGTGTTCTTGTGCATGGTGTTTCTTCTTGTGATCTTGGTCGCTGCAACAAATTGTTTATGGTTCAAGTAAAATGCTAAAATGGAATGAACTTCATTCTTAAGCCTAGCTTATTGAAAAATCAACATGGTATCAGAGCATAGGTCTTGAAGAACCCATTGCACAAGAATCTACCAGTCTCCTCTTTTTTTTGCAGAACTGTACGACCCTCCTAGGGTTTCCAAAAAATCCGTACGACCCTCCTTTCTGAGGTGTTTCATCCCTTAATACTTGAACGCTGGGGCTAATTTTGACATGAGAGAGTATGGCCTCTTGCAGCGCACCTCCAGAGACTCTCATAGCGAAATTTCGATCATTTTGAAATTTTGTTCCTAGGGTTTCTAGGGTTTCGCTAATTTTTGCAGAAATTTCAGAATTAGGGTTTCTGCAACTCATTGAAGGAGATTTTCAGCTCACTAGTGTTCTCCTATATTTCAAAGGATTATTGTTGGCAGTCATAAGTCTAACTGATCCAGGTGTATATTGGTGGCCATCCACCTTTTTCGACTGGCTCAAAATAGTTTTCTGGCAATTTTGGCAATTTACTATTTTTAGTCGGTTTCAACTTTCGGGGCCATTTTGAGGGTCTAAATGAAGGTTTTTTGAGATGGAGGTTCTCAATGATAGCTTAAAACATGATTAATCCCCCAAAATGAATCTCCTTGACGACACCTTTCCAACGAGCGATCATACGCCTAAAACGGAGATCGTATGCAAAAGTTACGACCTCGGGAAGTTGATGTACTAACTTACCCAAACGGGGCCCACATGAATTTTGGTGCTTCATCTCCTAGGGTTAGGTTTTTGGATATGTAGGGTTTTTTGAATTTCTGTTTATTGTAAAAAGGCCTTCAGAGCCTCATTATAATCATCTTCTTGCGAATGCGAGTAGCCGTCACATCTCTTCTTAGAGATAAGCTGCCACCATTCTAGCGAGTCTTTTACTCTATATTTTTACAGTCTCTGTACATTTCTTTCATTAATAGAAATCGTGTATTACTGTATCTGTGTGTTTATGGTTGCATCTCTGTTATATTTTTGTTATAATTATTGGATATACGCGATATCTTTGTGAATTTTTTTATTATATCTCCGCCCTTATTTAGTGCCGAAAATAATCCGGATCACCAACAAAACCTATAAGTGCTAGCCTAGCCTAGCCGTTATGTTTTCTAGCTCAATTGACAAGGGTTTGTGAAGAATCTAAAATTATGATGAACATAACCATCATGGAAGATAAACTTGATGGATCAAGCAACTTCAAGTCCCTGGAAGACAAGACTTCAAAGGAAGGCTTATTGTGGGTGATACAAAAAGGTGACACTATGTATACCCTCTTTATGAAGATGTCAAGAGGACAAAGATCAACCAGGTGCCATTGGAGAAATCATATCAGCACCCTCATGTATGCACTTGTATATATATTAATTGTATCATTGTCACGAGGGAAATTGTAGGAGGAATGAACCTTTTGTTGAAGTCATGGATCCAGAGGGATCTCAGTGCATTCAAAGGAACAACACACTGGAAGTGAAGACTCTAGGTTTGATTGTTGTAATTGTCATTCCTCTAACCTATATTTCTAAAGTTATCTACATTACAAGTAGGTGTTGTAGCTTTGACAACAATCCTTAAATTGTTTTGATTCTAGAGATTACTCATTATTCTCCTTTAGGAGATGTTCTTGTTTTGGTTCCTCTTGTTTTCTTGTTCCAGACAGGTTAACAAAAAAGGAAGATGTTTATCCTTTAGAGGGAGTCACTTGACTCAGAGGGAGTATAAAATATTTGAGAAAGAGGAAGAATAAAACCATCATTGAGACAACCAATGCAATAATACATGATCATAATATTTTTATAATTCTATGGACAAAAGCACACATGACCTAGTATATGTTTAGAACAATAGTCTTCACCAGAATTTGAAAAACATAACTCTCGAAGAAGCCTTCACCGGAGTGAAGCCTGAGATTGAACACTTCAAGATATTTGGGTGCCCAGTGTATTTTGATATACCCAAAGATAAGAAGTCCAAGCTAGACCCTTCAGGGAGAAATGATACATTTATGGGATAACAATGAATCTTCGAAGACATTCCAGATCGACATCCCTGGTCAGAGACAAATTGAGACAAGCAAATATGTTGTTCTTGAAGAAGATACAACCTTTCAAATATCTAAAGAATCTTAGATGGAGATCGACAGTGAGACAATACCTTCTCCCCCTTCAACAGTTCAGAGGGAGACAAACATTATTCCAGCTAATCCAGTTGCTCCAGTTGATATGTCCAGAGATATTGCAGTAGGGCATAAAAGGTCTGCCTAGGATCACTCTGCAGGAGGTAGAGAAACATACAAGCCTCTCAAGGCACATCCCAAGAAAACAAAAGAGATTGTTGAGCTATCCTTCAGTCATGAGCCACTTCATTGATTCTGAGTCTCCTTGTCTTGGAGAAGCAATGAGAGAACATGTACAAAAAGATGCCATAACAAAAGAATACCAGTATATCTTAAAGAATGATGTATAAGATATTGTTCAGAGACCAAAGGGGAAGTTTGTGGTGACTTCCAAGTGGGTCTATAAGATCAAACATGCAGTTGATGGAAGTGTCGAGAAATACAAAGAGAGATCTATAGCCAAAGGATTCTCACAAAAATAGGGAGTTGTCTATGATGAAACACTTGATCCAGTAAGCCCGGTACACTTCCATCCGTACTGCCATCCATGATTTGGAAACGATATCAGATGGATAGATTATTGATGAGTTTGGGTTTCAACAAGAGTGTTTCTTATCCAAACCTATATTATTACAGTGTTGGTGACAAGAGCCTGATTTTGATGACTTATTCAGAGAGCCTTTTTGTTGGATACAAGTAAGCTTTGACTTCTGATTTCAAGATGAAGGATCTGAGTATGATGCACTACTTCTTAGGACAAGAAATATGACAGAGGATCGATGAGATTTTTCCCGAGTCAAGGAAAACATACAATGGGAATATTAAAGAAGTTCACTATGACAGAATCCAAAATCACCGTGATGGATTTGAAGAAAATGAATGATGATGATTTAGACGATATTGATCCACCACTGATTGGATCATTGATGTACCTAGTTAACACTAGACTTGATTCATGCTATGCAGTGAATGTGTTTAGTCAATCCATGAGTCGGCTGAGACAGACTCACTGGATAGTAGTAAAGCATGTATTGAGATATATACGAGGCACAATTGGATATGGCCTGAGATATGCCTCAAGTGTGAACTTGAGTCTGCAGGATATATCGATATAGATTGAGCATAGAGTACAGTGGACCGAAAGAGAACATTCGGTTTTTGTCTTACCATAAAGGTTGTCATGGTTTCCTGGTGCAGCAGGAAACAAAATCTCCGTGGCCTTGAAATACCATAGAAGCAGAGTATGTATCATTGAGTGTGCGAAGCAGTATGGCTTCACAAGCTTCTGACATATTCACTTGATCATGAGATGAATCCTATGATGATAACCAGAGCTATGTGTAAATATCTTTGAGGACACCGTGTTTCATGATAGATCGAAACATGTTGAGATAAAATATCATTATATCAGAGACATGATGGAGAGGAAAATAATACACATGCAGTACCTTCCTACACATGAGAGGAATGAAAACATACTCACCAAATTAGCTTGGTGAAGGATACCTTCCTAGTTGGGAGGGAGTGTTGATAACTACATCCAAGACAAAGTTCAAAATACATCTGTGTGAGACTTGGAATGATGAAGAATTCCTTCCTAGCTGAGAGGGAGTGTTGATGATTGCAACTATGTGGGACATTCTCCAAGACACAAACCTGAGACAGAGCCCCTAAGAGGGGTGTGTGGTTCCTATCTGAGACAGAGATGGAAATTAGAGATGGCCTCCTCCTTACAGAGAGTTGAGAAAAACTCCAGATGATTCTCCTGTGTAACATAGTGAGAAAAGAGATCTGCAGAGTTGGACGTGCCTGTGGCTGAGCACAAGGTGAACGTGTGAAATCCCAAAGTGTTGGGTGCATCGTCATGAGACAGAGATGAAGATGATGTATTATCCTCCTATGAGCAGAGAGTTGATGTTGAACTCCAGATGAATTTCTTGTGTAATGCAATGGGAAAGAAGATTTGTTGAGTGGATGTTCCTGTGGACGAGCACAGGTGAATGCGATCCTAGTGGCTGAGCACTAGTGAGAAGTGGTTCTTCTGTGTAATGCAGTGAGCCAGAGATATGAACATCCCTATGGATGTGCCCCTAGTGGCTGAGCACTAGTGGGTGTATGAGATCCCTTGCTATATTGTTCAAGAGTCGGACCTGCATGTAACTCTAATTGTAATGTAAATGGTACAGGTCAACCTCATCTTAATGTGATTGATAATTAATGTAAAAGATAATTAATTTGGTTAATATTAATTATATTATGAGATAGAGAGGTCGACCCTGTTGTGCCAATAAACACTTTTTTTGATAGGTCGAGTCTAATATAAGTAAAGGTAAATTTGTTAATTTTTAATCCATTATTATAGTTCTTTGCATTTCAATAGATAAAAATAGCATAATACAAGATCAATGATAAATACACAATCACAAGAGACACATCATTTATCCTAGGAAACCCTCTAGGGGAGAAAACCCAAACAAAACTTCCTTATTATAGATAGTCAATACAATGCCAAGAGATAACTCAAACTAAAACAGAAGATCCTGTCCCAAAGATGCGCCACTCTCTCTCATTCTTCTCTAACTGCAGTTCCGAAACTTGTCTCTCAAAATGAGCAAGTGAGTTGTGTGTCTAAGTGAGGCGCTAGCCTCCTTATTTATACAAGACTGACACGTGTGAAGTGTCTCTTCACTGACAGGGTCGACTTCTCCAACTGGGTGGTTATAACCACCTTTATTATATTTCGGGGCCTCTTTAATATCTTCTGGGGCCAACTTCTTATTCTTCCTATTACAATTATCTTTTGACCAATCCACAAAAGGGGATTTGGTCCTTTATAATAACCGACATGATCAATCCGCAATGGGGGTTGATCCAATGAATAATATATCAAATAATAATAAGAATACACTTTGCAGTTACATTATTTTAACAC
>SNQJ01S0247939.1:0-13030 GCA_010110895.2 Picea sitchensis
ACTTTGGGTCATCCACCAAATTAATTTTAAAATAATTCAAAAATATTCTAGATAACTCACTTTATAATTAATTTTTACCATTTAAAACAATTGACTTAACCATAAATGGTCAAAAAATAAATTCCTAGTGAGAATATAAATATAACCCACTTAATTAACTTACTAAATAAATTAAAAGGTGCTAAACCCACCAACAAAGTCATTAATGGCCTAGGAAGACCCAAAAATCTTCCCCATAGATCAAGGGATCCTCTCCCAAGGTGTCGTCCAAGGGGCTAAAAGCCATCGATCCCCTCAAAATTAAATGTGAAGTAGTGTAGTGAGCCACCCAAGGCTAGCACACGAGTTTGACTAATCACCAAGGTCATCAAGAGGTGCAACGTCCCCCTCCAAGTGGACAAAGTCATCACCAAGTCAAATCATCCCCTATAAATGTGCAAGTGGAAAAAACCCGAATGGAAATAACTCCTCCAAAGATGTGGGAAGAAGCCTCCAAAGGCTCAATCATCAAGAAAAGGGGCATGAAACCATCACCCAAGGCCTCCAAAGGCTCAATGCTCACCCAGGTAATCCAACGATACATCATCCAATAGACAAAGAGGGGTGGTGTCACCCTCTTAAAGGGGTAGACCTCCTCAAGGAGTCACCCAAATCTCCTCAAATGTTGGGAGAGTCACCTAAAAATCATGGTGATGAGGCCTGTAAAAAATCTCGGGTATCTAACAAGTGAAAACGTGGAATCCAACCTAGGGTTAGCTAACCTTAGTAATGCCTCGACAACAATAAATGATGATATGACACCTATATAATGGCTCAAAGGCTATAAAATGTAACGACACATGGAAAGGGCCTACAAAACAAGACAAAACATGTATATCCACAAGAAAACAAGCCTAAAACTATAGCAACATAATACCAATGTAATATAAGAACCATTAAGACTAGTGCATCACACTCCTCTATATTAAAAATGTTATACCTCTTCCAAAATCAAGCTATGGGAGGGTCATTAAGGGCTCCAGTGGGCTAAGTTACCCCAAGGTAAAGAACTTGGTTCCTAGGAAATGGATTTTCAAGGTCACAGAATGAGTAAGGGGTGATCATGGGTTAGCTTCAAGATGTTAGAAGTTTGGAATACAAGGATCTGTAGTATCTCGCTCATGGGTGACTATGATGGAGGTGAACTACAACCATGGGTTCATGTTATCCATGATTCTTCAAGCCCTTAATTTCCTTTTTCCACATCATCACACGAGAGAGAACCCAGAGAATATTAAAAAATATGGCGACATTCCCATGAGTGATGGCCTTTATTTCTCTTCTCATTTCTTTCTTTTGATTTTCCTTTATTTTTCTTTTGTTCCCCTCGTGTTGAAAAACACGTGCTTAAATTGCTTCAAAACACCCCAGGGAATATGTAGCGCCTAGTGATGCATCCACAAGTGTTGAGGACTATGGGTGAGCCTTTGAGCAGGTAACCATGGAAGGATTTTTCTAGCCACCCCTGGGCTTTTAGCCCCTTCTTCCCATAGAGTGAGGAACAATCCCTTCTTGGGTCAAAACATCCAACTAACCTGAAGGAGTGGGATATGAAAGTGGAAGGTGATAAGCATGATGATGACCAATCCAAAACAATTCCCAGTATGTACCCCTTTTCCCAAAGGGTTACCCAACTGTCCTAAGAAACCAAGACAACCACCAAGGTATGACTAGAGAATAAGTATAAAAAATGAGCTAATGTCTCATGATCAAGAGGAGAGAGTTGCACTAGTCATAAATGCCTCAAATATTAAACTAGCACTTACCATGATCAAAGGACTACCATCTTGTAGCATGTCTTGTGAAGATGTCCTGCAAGCCCGTCCAGTATCATGGTGCCATCTTCTTCTCAACTGCTTCTCATGATATGACAAATGTGAGGAGGAATCCATGCAAGTCAAATCCAAGTACTGCCCATCTTCTGGTAACTCCATGTCTGCAACCCAGGTGCCTCTGGATACTACCTCTGAAAGGTTATCCACCAAATGGGGGATAACACCTACCAATAAAGATGCAACATGGGATGATGAGTTCCTCATGTAGAAACAACCACATATAATCAAGTGTTAAGGAAAACACTTGTTTGAAGGGGAGGGGCATGTTAATCCCTAGATATTGAGGCATTACATTTTTGTTGTTATATTAGTGTTGTCCTTATTTGTTGACTAAGCCCTTTAATGGTTAACTAGGCCTATTAATTGTAATTGTACCCTTTCTCTCCTATATATATATATATATACCAAGGATGCCTAGTTTTAGAGATCATCTCATCTTGTGCATTTTTTATTTTGTAAAAGGATGTTGCCCCCTCAAGAGGATTCTTATTCATTAAGTTAATTCTTTCTATTTTTATGTTATTTGGGCTATTTGGTGCATAACAATATCATTTATAAACATATATAGCTCTTTGTTTATAAACAAAAATTTCTTTTGTGCAAACCTAGACTCATTTCTTGAGTAGGCCAAATGCAGAATTATGAGGGTGAACTGAGCACTTGGGCAAGGTAGATGGTTACAAAATTGTCACATGTCTAAACATAGAAGTAACTGCAAAATTTATTGCAAAATTTTGGAGAAGTTTTGAGATGAACTCTTGGGTGCATTGGACACACTCTCTCGCAAGTAAAGTGAAGATACTTGGAGGGCCATCTATGTCTAATGACATTGACACTGAGAGAGATCCTAAGAAAAACAAAATGAAGGACCGACTCACTGTCTTGGAGTGGACTATCAAGTAAATGATAGGTGCATTGTGATAGCATGGTGAGAAGTTCTACCAGATGGAGACTAAGATGGGTAGGATAAAGCATGGGTTTAAAGAAGTCATTCAGAAGTTCTAGTCAACTACAAATATAATCACAGACACCTTGACCAATGACATTCAGAATAGACTCAAATCAGTGGAGGATGCACTTTCTATAGTCACACAGAGATTGAAGGACCAATATGACATCATCACATTGTTCAACAATATTTGGCAAACGTACAAAGAAGATGAGGATTAAGATAAAGAAACCTGAGCCATATGACGAGATTCACAACACTAAGTTATTGGGAAAAAAAATTGGGACATTGAGCAATACCTGGAGCAGTTGAACAGAAGTTTGGATGAATCCAAGGTGAATGTTGCAGTGATATTCTTAAAAGGATCTGCTAATATTTGGTGGAGGAACCGAATGGAAGACTTAGTAGTTGGGAGAACCGTTGAAAATATCGAAAAATAGGCAGAGATGAAGGCAACCTTGAAGGCATAGTTTGGTATGGGGAACCAAGAATGGATCGCAAGGAGTCAGTTGTTGTCTCTCAAACACGTTGGTAAGATCCAATCCTACAACAAGGAGTTCACAGGGCTCATATTGGAGATCAAATACATTTCATAAGAAGACATAAATTTCCACTTCATGAATTATCTGCAGTCGTGGGCGCAAAGTGAGCTACAACGACCAAACATGCAAACACTTGCAGCAGTGATCACTGCAATGAAAAAATTGTTGTACTTTTGGGGTGAACCCAAGACATGTCCTAGGAATAGTGAGGATGCCCAAAGTGAGAAGAAACAATAAGGGAAGGGGAAGAAGAAGGATAATTGAATAATGAAGATGTTCAAGGGAAACAAAGATAATGCCAAGCAAATGGATGCAGCGAAAGAGAAGAAGTTGATTTCATGTTGGATTTGTGCCAAGGAGCACTTTGCAAAGAATTATCCCTTGAAATAGAAGTTTAATTCTTTGGATAAGGAAGGAAACCCATCTATTGGATTCTTTCAGGTCTTGAATGTTATCATGGAGGGTGAAACCATAAAGAGCCAAGAGAAATATGAGACAAAACTTTGCTATGTTTGGTCCAAACTCAACAGGTAGTCAATGTTGGCCATGGAGGACAATGGGTTGACTCATAAATTCTTGAGGGAAGACACGCTGTGAAGGCTTGGGTGTTAAGAACCAAACATCAATATAGCATAGAAAAATCTTCTTAGTTAGTGTCGTTAAAGGTGTTGCTATTCTTCCATAGTTCTGAACAAACTTGCGGTAGTAACTTGTCAAACCCAAAAATCCTCTAAGATTCTTCAATGCCTGAGAAGAAAAAAGTACTCAAGCGCCTTGAAAGAGATAATTTCCAGATAATAGAAGCGGCCCCTATAACAGGGGGGAAACCTCCTTCTACCCACTTAAATGTTCAGTACAAGATGATTCAAGATAGAAAATGTCTCCTTGTATATATAGGAGACTAGGAGGTATAATTACAACTAATAGACTAAAAGCCGACATAAATAAAATAACATTTACATAATATAATACCCCAATTAAGAAATTTGTGGAAGCCAATATTAGGGCTTAACATGCACCCCCTCCCCTTGAGACAAGTGTTGTCCATGATTCTTGAGTAACTTCTGAATGCTTAAGTATAAAAGACTCATCTTCCCAAGTGGAATCTTCAGTAGTTTCCTCCCATTTGTGAGATACTACGAAATGGATTGTACCCTCTGACTTACAATTCTCTTGTGTCAGTGATGGCTTGACTCCAATATATATGATTTTTCCTTCCTCATCCAAGTTCAAACTATATTTTGAGGCGGGATGTACCTCCTATAACCTTCTTTAAGCATGAAACATGGAAAGCGGGGTGTACTCATGAAGATGAAGATTTAGCTCTAATTTGTATGCCATGGTACTAATCTTTTGCAACACCTTATAAGGGCCCTTAGTACTTTGGTGATAATTTATTATCCTTCTTGTCTTTCTTGAGGGACATCATTTTTGTATGGTTGTGATCTTAAAAACACTAACCCCCTACTTTAAAACTTCTTTCCTTTCGATGTTGATATGCTTGTTGTTTCATGTGATTATGTGCCATGGTCAAGAAGTTGTCCTTTAAAATTTAGAGAACTTATTTGTTGATTCGATGTGATCTTCCTTTGCTTGAACCTTAGATTTTTATTTTAGAGAAGTGATGGAAGGAGGGTGGTATCCATAGAAGTGCCATAAATGAATTGTCATTTTTGTTCTTGTTATGGCAGGAAGTGTTATACCACCGATGCATGAGGTAACCATTTGAACCATTGTGTTTGTTTTGCTCGATTAAGAAGCAGAGAGGTAGCCGCTGGGGCATATTTGTTTCACTATAAGTTTTCATTTTATTAGGGGATGAGATATGAGCCGATTGAGTACCCAAACAAGAAGGCGAATTATGTCCAAAATGTCGATTGAGATGGGATCTTTGTCACTTACAATAATCTTTGGAATACCATGTATCTTTGAATTATCTCCATGAATGCGGTGATTGTGATGTACTAGCTTTGAAGGGATGGCCAAGTACACAAAGTGTGCGTGCCAGGTCGGTCTATCACCAATCACCATGATCACACTCTTTCCTTAGGACTTTGGTAACCCTGTGATGAAATCCATAGAGCCTCCTCCCGATTACTAACTTGGGATGGATAATGGTTGTAAAAGGCAGGGTCTTTATTATTTCCACCTTATTTTATTGGAAAACCAAACGATGCGCCACAAGCGTTTTGAACATCAGTTTAAGGCCATCCAAAAAAAAAAATCCTTCTTGACACCATGGTAGGTTTTACAAAATCCTGAGTGCCCTCGGGAGAGATACGCAATTCAATAGCACCTTTTGTTTGAGTTGGGTTATTACGCCTTGGCGATCTGTACCATAGTGAATCAGTTTTACATGTAAATGTATAAGTGCAAGATCCCTCACTGCACACAGATGAGAGTCCACACTTTTAGTCATTCTTCCATTCATCCTTGCTTCACAATATCAATGGGTTGGATGATCGAGATAGCCTGAGGAAAAGGCCTCAGCATCTTCATCTGCTTTCTTGAGGTGCATGCATACAACATTTGCTTCCCTTTTTTATAGGAGTTCAAAATCATAACCAAATATCTTAGTTACCCATTTCCGTATGTTCTTGAAGATAGTGTTCAAAAAGTATTTAAGAATATCGCGTCATTTTGACCTTGAAGTGCCACCTATTAGGTAGAGCATACATTTCTTCAATGCATGTAGTATTTCAATAATTTCCTTCTCATAAATCGGTTCGTGTAAGTCCTTTGCTTGAGTGGTCAACCTTCAAAAGCCCGGGGCCTTCCAGCGCCCTTGCGTTAGGACGCTTACCAATTCCATTTCCAGTAGAACACCCACAGGGTTGCGTGAAGTCAGGAGTGGTCAAGACGGGAGCTTTACACATCACACCTCTTTAAAGTTGTTCAAAATCTTTAGTTGCCTCTAGAGTCCATGAAATGTAGATCTTCTTGGTTATATTCATTAAAGGTGTTGCTATTCTTCCATGGTTTGAACAAACTTGCGGTAGTAACTTTATCCAGGCAAAATCCTCTAAGATTCTTCAATGTTTTTGGGAATCGACCGGTCCATCATGGCGCTAATCTTGTTAGGTCTATCTTGACACCTTCATGAGATACAATATATGACCCAAATGCATACCTCCTTTCTCCAAAGAAACATTTGGATGGTTTGGCATATAGTTATTTGCTCCTTTGAAGTAGTTGTAGCACCTTGTCAACATGTCCTCTGAGACTTGCTATAGATTAGTATATCATCAAAAATACTAACTGGAATTTTTGAAGGAAGGGGCTTGAAAATGGAATTCATCAACTGGAATGTGAAGGAGTGCATTTCTAAGGCCAAAGGCATGACCAAAATTCATAATAGCCTTCATGAGTTTGGGATGCTTTTTTTGGGATATCTTCTTCCTTCATTTGATCTGATGATACCTGCAGATGAGATCCAATTTTGTGAAATGAATTGCTCCATGTAGTTCATCTAACAATTAATCAATGGCGGAATGGGAAACTTATCTTTAATGGTGATGTTTGAGCTCTACATATAAATGCGGACACATCGCCATGGAGTTATCTTTCTTGAATACCATTACCACTGAGTCACAAGAAAGACTTTGGCTAGGTTGAATGATGCCGACTTCTAACATTTCTTCAACCATCGCGGCTCAATTTCACTCTTCGCGTAAAGAATTATCCGGTGTAGCGATGTTAGGAGGAACACTCTCTCAGGGAATTAGGTGAATTCCTTGTTCATGATTTGAGGTGGGTGGAAGATAACTGGGAATATCTCAAATACTTTGAAATGCTTATCATTGATCCTTTGAGCAAGGGAATAGATGGCTTAGATGTTTGAACATCTAGTGAGCATAGTTGCAATAGCGCCTTGATGCCCCTTTTTCAATAATTTTTTCTAATGCTTGGATTCCAGAGCTTATCCTTCAAAGGGTTTCCCAGCGATACCTCTTAACTCAATTTCTTTTCCTTCCAATGAAAATTTCATGAAAGTTCTTGGAAAATAGAAGCCCACATCCTAATGATTGCTTAACCGTTGGATACCTAGTACAACATCTGCACCACCCTTGGGTATGGAAATCATTGGACTATTCATTTACATATTCCCCCATAGTAAAGTTGATCTTATTGCATTTTCCTGACAGTGTGATAGTTCCTCCATCTGCCAATCATTACTTGAAACTCTAGCGTGTTCAGCGATGTATATACAAAGCAATTGAGATCTTTGGCTAATTTATAGTGGGCAAATTATCGATCTTGCCGAAAGGATCAATTGGGACCATTACCTTTTCTTTTTGATGTATCCTTGATCTTGAGGGTTTGAGGAGTGCTAATTCTAGCCAATGCATTTTGCGATATGGTGTTGTCAACTTTTCTTGGCAGAAATTGATTCCCTAGGTTTCATCTTAAGATGGTTTGTTCTTGTTCTTCTTCCTCTTTGCAATCTATATAGAATAATTTATTATCATACACTTATGTCCCTTACTGTAATTGCCGTCCCAATTAAAGCATAAACCTTTTGTACTATTTCCTCAATTGTTGAGGTGTCAACCTTGTAGGTTGAGTGTTTTTAGAAGAACATTGTTCTCTCTATAGATGTTAGGATTGGTCCTTCTAGTATCATAGCCATATTTTTACTTTCAACATTTCTTGCCTTAAATACATTCTCCAAATGATTTGGGTTCTAGAAGCCAGAACCTCATGTTAGATGTTATCCTTTAGCGTTCCTATGGTACATCAATCAATTGCTCATCACGGAATATCGGTTACTTTATATTCAATCTTTGGAAGTTCTCAATTGCCTTGATGGCCGAACCCTTTTGCTTGGTTATCAATTGGCTAAAGGTATTGCTCCTTGTATCCTCATGAGTGTGCTATCATTTCTTACGTGAAATTGTCAAGTGATGAGTGATTTGCAAGAACAAAATATCGATACCATACAAAATTTGATTAGGTTCTAAATGCAAAGAAATTTGTACCCTTTTTGTGTATGTGGCACATTATGGAGATCAAAGAATTCCTCAGCCGAGTATCCATGTGATTGGGTCCCTTGCCATCAAACTTCCTCATATCACAATCTTAGGAACGTGGTTGGTCTCAAACCAAAGTTGGAGTTTCTCCATTCTTGATTCACCTTCCTTGTGTCCTCATCATGAATTTCATGGGATACATTTTTCACTTTCAGTGTCTTCTGTTGTGAAATTTTTCAATACTTCCATGGTCTCCCCTTTTAAACCATCCATCTTGAGTATCCAACAGCTTCCATTGAATCCATCATCTCTTGTAGTTCATCTTTTTTGTTACTATATTCTTTTGTAAATCATTTATGTCCCTCGCTGTTCTTCACCTTCATCAAAGAGTCCAAAAGTAGGATTTTCACAGAGGCTTGGATTGGTGTATAGAAGTTCCCTTTTGGGTGGCATGTTGGCCAAGTATCACTTTTGAACCTTGATTTTTGAGGGGGTTCTGCTGGGCAATGTACTGTTGTATCTCCCAGGATTTCGATATACGGGTATGAAACTTTCTTTTATATGATTCATTATTTCTTCTGCGTATCCTTGAGTCTGATCAAAATTGGATGTACCAAATTAGAATTTACGGTAACTTACTTACAACTTGCCGATTTTTGGACTTTCCAAAAATCCTCACTTATATGATGTTCCCGGCCCAAAATGGTGATATAAATTTGAAACTTGCACCGAGAAGCCCACTGGTATCCATGATCAGAACCCTCCCACTCAATTTGGATACTCTGGGAAAGGAAGTTATGATTGTCTTACCTAGAACACCTTCTTGAGAGTAGTCAATGGGACTAGTCAAATACCCTATCTTACACCGTATCTACAAATTCAAGATGAGATGGATGAACGTTTTACCACGGATACCTTACTAATTTTTGTAAATATGCTCCAGAGTTGAAGGTCCTGAAATGTTAAAAAATTTATATGCTCAAAGGCAACAGCGCAATGACTAGGAGTTCAGGTTGATTCTAGAACCCTATATTGTAAAGGTTGTATCTCCAAAGTATAAGGCCTCGAGGAGATGAATTTTAAACCCAACGAATACCTGATCCACACATATACTAAATATCCTCAATTCGTTCCTTCTGAAACATAGTATAAAAAGAGTTATAGCGAAAACTCCAAGGTTAGTATGGATGTAGTGAGAGCCCCAGAGACCTTGAGCTCACGATACCATATATTAAAGTTGGAAGTATCGATATAGCCGCAGGAAAAACCTCAGAAGAAGTGCTCAATGCCTTGAAAGAGATAATTCCATATAATAAATACTAGAGGAAACCTCCACACCCCACTTAAATGTTCGAAGTACAAGAGATGATTCAAAATGAAAATGTCTCATGGTATATATAGGAGACTAGGGTATAATTACAACTAATGGCCTAGAATGACATAAATGAAATAGCATTACTAATATAATGCTACATTTAAGGGGTAATTAGATAATATTAGGGCTTAACATTGGGTTGCATCCTAAACTGATGCAAACAACCTTCAATATAGTCAATGAAAGCATGGAGAGAATCTTTGGTGTGGCCAAGGAAATCGCATTGAATCTTGGTGACTGGTGTGGAAAGACAAGTTTTATCGTTGTTCCCATGGAAAATTTTTATGAAAGTTGTGTTGGGACATGAGTTCATGATGAAGGAAAAGGAAACACCATTTCCTCACATGAATAGTTTGGACATTTTCTCAGGACAGACTACATTTTTTATTCCTACCATAAGGAGGAAGGTGGAAGAAGATTAGTTTGTTGTCATTGATGTCAACCCTAGTCATGGGAGTTTTTGCGTTTACTTAAGAATGATAAGGTATTTGGACATGAAGGAAAATGCACATGCATATACAACACCCATGAATGGATAGTATACATCGTATTGTTTCAGGTGTGAAGGTATGTGGCATGTCAAGTGGATCCTCATGGTTGAGAAATGAATTACAGATATGACAAAGTGAATTGAAGGAAAGGAAGTACATTAGGCCCTGAAGATAATTAAAAGAAAGAATTACAAGAGGAAATAAGAAGTGTAGAGATTATTCAATGTTACAAAATGGAAGTGACATAAATGGGTATAAATAAACATCATTATATACATTTAATCAAATTGAATTTCAGAGGAAATAAGAGTAAAAGAAGGTGGGATTTCAAGGAGGATAAAGTCTTTTTGGTGATGGGCTTCTAGGTATGTTATTTTCAGATCATCTTACCATTTTCCTATGAAAATATTTCCTAGATCTGATTCAGATGGTGAATGCTATAGTATTGAAAGCACCCTCAAGGTACCTATGGCAAAAATTTTAGCTCTTGATTCATTACCTGTATGGGAGATACACACTCTATGGAAGATAGGAGTTGTGACTGATCCCACGAAGCTATGAATCAATAAGCCAGAGTGTTCCAGAGTAAAAAGTCATAGCACTATAGAATTAAAATAAGTGGGAACTTCCCTCAATGAAATAGTGTTTAGTTTCTTGTGTGTAGGTTTCATAATCGGATGTTAAATATGTAGACACACTGTGACATGTTGTACAAGTTTGGTCTTGAGATGAATCAGTGAATAAAGTCACCATTCTTTTCACATAACCTCTCTTTTTGGGGAGGATTCAAGGTATGAAAATTGGAAGAGTTTCAGAGATGGCCACATTGAGTAATAATATTATCTAAAGGATCAGAATACTCCAATAATTGAAATTAGGAAATTTGAAGAATACCGGAAACGTGCTCGAGGTTCTATGCTTGATGATTGGTTGATGGTGATGATTTAATAAAGGATTTTAATATCTCTCATATATATTCTTGGGTGGAAGGAAGGGCAAGGATGGAAGTTCAAATCTCTCTTGATATTGGAGGGATTGTATCTCTTCCCCTCACGGAGGTTTATCCCTCCCTCTACATTTTTTTGAAGTTAGCTACCTTTGGAATTCGTACTTCCCTTGGGCAAAAACTATTGATTATTTCTCTATTATATTGTGCATGGTGTATTGTGGTGTATTGGTGTAAAATCTTATACTATTGTTCATTGCTCAATGGAGTGTATTGGTGTAAATCTTATACTATTGTTCATTGCTCATTGGATATAATTGAATGGTTTAAGTATAAGTTGAAAAAGGTTTTCAAATTGTACTTGATACTGATTCACCCCCCTCTCAGTATGAACAGAAGGAAGGAGGCACACGAATGTCTTCCTTGGAGATGGTTTTTGTGGACAACCAAAGCAACAAACCTTGTGGAGACAAAATTGGATGAGGTGGAGTGATAGTTGGACAGTATAATGGAGAAAATGAAAGGAAGATTTTGTTAGTTGAAAAAAGGTTTTCCGATGTTGAAAATATAGTTGGATATCTGGCTAAGACAATGGATGGGTTGAATGATTTATGTTTTAAAATTGATGGGTGGCAACAAAGACCGAAGAAAGTCACAAAGATGAGGATGTTGGAGCAGTTCGTTGAATAGGAGCATAAACCATCTGTGGACCAAGAATATGTGAGGGGGTAGGAGTGTGACTTGTCGGTAGCATAGAACGGAGTATGGGTATGATTTAGGTGAAGAGGTGTAGTCTAGATGAAGTATTCTTGGTGTTCCAAGAAACCAAGTAAGAACCATCATGGTGGCGCACGCCCTCAAGAGGTGAATGATCGCATGATTTGATCAGGCATACTATGGGGTATTGACACTATGTACAATAATTTAATAGGGAATCACCAAATTTAGAGGAGAATTATAATCTTACTCAAAATATTGAGTAAGAGACATGCTAGAGCATAAAGAAATGAAAGGAAAGATCAAAAAATTGTGAGACATCTTGAAAAGAAAATCAAATTCCAAGTCTGATGTAGCTTCATTATTCAACTGGTTCTCAAAACTAACTTATGTTTATCTTTCATGCAGATCAATTACAATTTATCAAGGTAAGATTTCTTTCTAACAACACTAATATGTTCAGCTAACAGATCTTGTTTAAAATAAAATAATTGCAAGGGATTCAACAAAGATTGGAAATGAACATTAAACTATTGTTAACCATACACTACATTATGCTATAATTAACCAAAAACAAATTAGGTGTAGTCATAGTGCTAGTGTAACCATTCACATAACTCCAAACCTACAAAAATATTCCAATAAAAAACATTAGCGAGAAAAGATTTAGTCTTGAATCAAAGAAAGAAAAAAATATTTTATCATGTATTTTGTATAAAATGAAAATGTTTTTTTTTACAGGATACTTATAAGAGTAATATGTTTCTAACCAGGTCTCATTCCTATCATATAATTCAAAACGATTATCATGTGATATTTGAGAGGAAAGCCTAGAAAGATAATATAATTGATAAGACTAATGGAAAATCGAGTTATGTGGAGAAATGTTACACTTAATGGAATTATTGATCCTAAAAGGAAGAGCAAAATCTTGAAGTCTAACCAATGGTTTAAATACTTCATTTTCTTGATGATCCGGATTTTATGAGCAGAACGAAATGAATATAGATTATTAACAGGTGCTTAACACAAAATAACAGAGATACAATAAAATTGGTTTTCTATTCAATAACGAAATAAGCTAAAACTGTAAAATGCAGTGGAAACAAGCTTGCTGGAATGGTGGCGGCTTATCTCTGAGAAGAGATGTGACGGCAGCGCGCATT
>SNQJ01S0247941.1:0-13030 GCA_010110895.2 Picea sitchensis
GTCACAATTTTATGCTACTTACAGTGGTCACAATTTTATTTTCTAAGACACTTTGGCATGTTCTCATTTTTCATTGTCTAACTAGTAGATTTCATCATGTTATCATAGATTTCATCATGAAATTTTTATATTTTAGCTACTCCTTATTAGCAATGTATAAAAAAGTTACATCAACTACAAACTAGAGTTAATCACTACATCTAGAATTGCATGTGATTATAAAAAATTGAGAGAAACAACATCACATAAGAATACAATGGTGTATGACTAACCTAACCTAATACTAGACTAAAAATATGAAATTAATATATATAGGCACAACATCATAGAAACACAAAAGTTAGAGAGCTAACAAGGTCGCTAAGGGATAGGATTAGACCTAAGAGGACTTTTTTTCCACTTTCTATTTCAAACATTAGTCCAACCGGTAAAGTTGTTATGAGTTGGTGGTTTTGTAATAAGGATTAAATTTACATAAGGAATTGTACACTCAAATTAATCTAGATTAATAATGACATTTGTTTTTAATGTTTGAATTGCCTTATTGATGGATTAATTTTCCCTCTTCTTAAAATACTTCTTCAGAAAATATTTTTCTTGACATTTCACATGAATTTCCATAGAATATACTAACTAAATCCAAAAACCAATGACATAAAAATTTGGAAATATGGTAATGCACATATAATATATTATCAAGGAAAAAACAAGCTACATGAAATTTCATTTGAACAAACATTTACAAGTTAAATAAATAAACATACTAACCTTGCAAGTTCAAAATCCGAGCTATGTAGATCGAGAATTGGATTTGTTCAACCGGTGGGTGAAGGAAAAAATAAACAACTCAAACAAAAGTCACGAACAGTGTTGCAATTATCGCAAATGTGTCGAAAAGTCTCTTAAAGTCAGGCATATAGATCGATTATCGTCGATATAGCGACGGAAATGCATGAGTTGACTAGCAAAAAGTCAACTAGCTGTTGCAAGCCACATGTGTTAGCAGGTGGTTTTGAGGTAGGAAATATGTGTCACTATAGCGATGAACTTTCGTGGCAATAGCGACGAAAATTGCGTCCAATTTAATAAAAACATGAAAATAATGGAAACGTGGAAAAATTTCATGGAATAATCCACCCATATATAGTAGTGATATTAATATTATGCTAATTTAACCTTGGATGGAGTGATAGGGGGACAACATGCACGTTAAGGACCTAAATTCACATGCTTCCACCCTCTCCTCACTACATCATAGGATGAGAGGCATTCACTACTCATACACGTTGGTACGACGACACACATTCTATGGTTTAATGGATTCCTATGAACAACAATGATGGTAGGTCGGGATGGGTATGGGTCACATGAGTCTGGTCTTTTCAACCCCTCTGACACCCTCACCATTTACAACAGGTACGCATTGGCTCTTATCATTTGTTTTTAGATCATTTCTTTTCATATGCCTGCCCAGTTTTCTTCCTCCCCTATTCGCAATATTTTCTTCTATTATACTCCCTGCTTACTCCCCCATGTTAGTAACAATTCTTGTCCTGGGCACAAGAGTATTCAGGTCTGCAAGATTGCACGAGAAGCACCTGAGTGTAGCATGGAAAAATCTCTTTTTAGGTTTCCAGGCAAGTGAGCGGGCGAGATTGTATTGTCGATGGTCCGGGTTCATCCATAAGAGCAGATCAACGGTTGGTGGGAAATCGCGGTTAGCAGAGATGCATCAAGGTTAGCACAATGGATAGCCCCCATATTGTGTGTAGGGAAGGATAGCAGTCGTCCATCCAGAGGACGTGTGGCGCGATATCTAGTCGCGTCGACGTTTCGGCATCCGGGAGTTCGAAGGGTGAGAGTTCCATGTTGTTCTACATCTTGAAACCCCGAACCCCAAAGTGTCGAAAGCACCCAAAGTTAGGCCCGTAGTATCACGGAGCAGTCTCAGTCGTCCATCCAAAAGGAACACATGGTTTGCGATTAGGCCCCTCGCCTTTTCGCCCATCGCGATTCCAACGCACAAGGAGCAACTCCTTCATATCCCCGAAATGTGAAGTGCCAGGAGCGTCCAGGACCCGGGCCTACAATATCACCGAGTGAGTTCGGGACCGTTAGATCAGAGAGGGACGTGTGGCATCAAGTTAATCCATCTTGGCATTTCGCTCATCACAACTGTGATGAGCAAGGATCAGCCCCTTCCTATTCACGAATGCCAAAGGCATTTTTGAGAATAAACGTAGGGTCATAGCCCGTGGTCACTTCGAAAATAAAAGAGTTGTGCAAGAGGGGCTAAAGGCATCGAGTTCAGTCACAGAAGGGGTCGTCGCGATATCCAGGTGTTGTCAGATCCGATCTCGATCTTGTTTCTCTCTTGGAGTAAATGAAGGTGAGAGGGGGTGGTTGAAACCTCTCCTCACTCATTAAGTGTAAGGTATGGAAGATCTGGCAAGCTGTCTGCCCGAGAGGGTCCTGTGTACCAATTTTTCCAAAGAAGCCATGCCGAAGTCCTCGACTAGCCAGAGAAGTCTGCACACACTAACTCGGCACTTAATGGCTCAGCTACTCCCCTTGCAAGAGTCGTGTGCAGTTAATGTGGCATCTGACGAAGAATATCCGTGCGAATTTGGCTGAAGAGACACCAAGCCTTGGATGACTAAGTATGCCTCGTTAGGCGAATTTTCTTTGTATATAGACTCAGTTCTTGTATTTTGTAATTATTGATGGTAGAGAGAAGCTCCCGATTGTAAAGTTTTAGTAGACATTATAGCTTTTTGGTCATGCATCTGTATGTGAGATTTCTTATTTTATAACAGACAGTCTTTCTTGCTCCATCTAAATTTTCATCTCATGCTGAGAGAGTTCGTGAACAACTGATTCGTGTGAATTATTGCAATTATGTTATGATAAAGGATTAATTGTTGCATTATTGTATTCTTTGGTTTGTCACGTTTGAATGTAAGAAGATCTTGTGTTTAGATGCCTTCTCCTACAGTCTGTTAGAAACCAGATGTTTACGACAGACCCTTGCATCTTTCTGATACAATTCTTCCCCCTACTCACCCTTACTACGACTCATTGTTTGAAGTTTGATTAAGACCTCACCCGCTCATGCATACCTGACCTAGTTTCAGAGTTAGAACAATGTTGTTTTGAGTTAGCTTCCATTCGATCACCCCTTTTATAAACAAATCGTGACATAAACTGATGGGCGTTGGGCTCTGCTCCCGCTACAATCCAGGGGTGACTTTCGACGCCAACATTTCTGGCGCCGTTGCTGGGGACGAAGTTGAAAATTTTCCCCGGGATTGAACGACATTGAGCCTCTGATTCTGAAGGTGCATCAGGTATCAGAGCCTTTGAAGATTGCTACTGTGCACCTGGCGACTCCATTGTGATGACTCCACTGTGGTGAACCTGCTGTGTTAATTGTGGCTTTCAGAGGCAGACACACGCGGTCCCATCCTTAGCTACCTCTGTCTACACCTAAAACTGACCCGGAGGTGGTTCTCAGAAAAGGAAAGGCCTCTGAAGGAGAAAATTCCACCGCCGAACCAGGTAATCCGCTAGCTCCTTTTGTAGGAACTCCATTTTCTCCTCCTTAGTTTCTTAACAAACCTTTTTCTGAGGTTTCTCGTTCCTTGAATTTCGGAAGTGTTCCTGCCAAGTTGTCCCCTCCTGATCTGGGACTGGAAGGAGAAATCCTTGTCACTCCCCTCTCCTCTGAAGCTGTACTTTGGCATAGACCTAGGACCACAGAAGATTTCCCCACTCCTATCTTTACCACTCATGCACAAAAAGGAGCATCTGGTGACTTAAGCCCGTTATCCTTCTCCTTAAATCCCCTTTTGTTTCCCATTCCACTTCGAGACTCATTCCCAGTATCCCCTTCATGAACTCCTTCTCCTCCAAGTTCTCCTCCACCTAATATTCCTATGTCTGGTGCTAATCCCCCTCTAAATAGAATGGACGCCATAGTTGCTGCCAGATATGCTCCCTTAATCCTACCCCATCCTATGAATCCTCTCCCTGCTGGAGATTACTTGAAGTATATGCCCAAGTTCACTGGGGAAGGGGACATAACTGCAGAAGAGCACCTGAATACTTTCTACAGTTATGCAGACAACCTGAACATTGAAAATGAAGACATCTGGATGAGAGTCTTCATCCAGAGCCTGGATGGTGAGGTGAGGAAGTGATTTAGAGGATTGGCCCCGGGATCTATTGCTGGGATCGAAGCCCTAGATAGTGCTTTCCTGAGGCAGTGGGGAGATAGGAAGGATTTCATGTATTACATGACAGAGTTCAGGTCTTTGAATAATATGGAAGGAGATTCTGTCTCTAACTTCTCCAAAAGATTCAATAAGATGTATAATAAAATTCCTGCTGAAATAAAACCCTTAGAAGCCTCGGCCAAGATTTCTTATGCTAGTGCGTTTGGCCCTGATTTCTGTCTTTTATTGAGAGAAAGAAGAGCCACCTCCTTAGCTCAAATGCAAGATGTGGCCATAGAATTGGAATCCAATGTGTTAGCAGCTGATAGAATGAGGAACAAGGCCGATGCAGACAGAAGAAAGGGAAGATTGGAAACCTCAACTTCTAGCCCATCGGTGCCCCACCCTCAAGTGGATGAACTGACCAAGATGGTGAAGTCTCTGTCCGCAGAGATGGAGAGAATGAAGGTGGAGGGGAGGCAAGAATACAAGGGTCCTCAAAACACCGAAAACAAAGGAGGTTTCAGGAGGCCAAACAATGTTGCTTCCTCGACTATGCAAAGAGAGAGGGGAAGAGACAGAGAAGACTAGAAAATGCAGGCCCCTTTTCAAAACAATTTTGTGGTCGAAGAGGAAGAAGGGGAAACAGATGATCTTGATCCCGAAATCCATTGCTTCGGAGACACTCCTCCTTTTCCTTATCTCACTCAATCAGCATACGAGGAGTCTCTCATGGACAGCCAGCTAAATGAACTGAGCAAAGGAGACAAGGCTAGTGGCATCCAAGGCAAGTATGATCTAAGGTCTAAGAAAAATATAGTAGCACCTGATGTTCCTGAGCAGTCCACTAGAAAAAAGAAACTTGCTAATGAAGTAGCGGACAGTCATAGAGGTAATAAGACCCGACCCCTCTTTCCCATAGTCCGGATTCATGTTCCCAAAATAAGAGAAATCCTGAAGCTTACATCTTCTTTAAATTTTAAGCATGAAATTCAAAAGATTAGAATCCCTGTGCCCCTGGCCAAATTGATTAAACATGAAGGGTTCAAGAAACGCTTCTCTGAGCTTTTACAGTCTGAGGTCTCATGCCTTCCCACAGACTCCATAAATCTTCAAGATGAAAAGCCAGCAGTTGTCCTTGGCCCCATGGTAGAAGATAGAGATGACTCATCCCCCCCCTTTCTACACATCCCTGAACATACATGATAAACTGTTGCATAACTGCCTCATGGATTTAGGGGCTTCCCATAACCTTATGCCCAAAATAGTAATGGAAGAATTGGGACTGGAGGTGACGAAAACTTATCATGATTTGTACTCCTTTGATTCAAGGAGAGTGCAGTGTCTGGGAGTCATCAAAGACCTGGTGGTTTCCTTGTTTTAGTTTCCCATGAAGAGTGTGGTCATGGATATTGTGGTAGTTGATGTCCCCCCCAAGTTTGGCATGTTGTTGTCAAGATCTTGGATTAAAAAGCTTGGAGGAACATTACAGATGGATCTCTCGTATGCCACCATTCCAGTCTTCAGAGGGGAACAAAGGAGGTTATATAGGGAAGCTCAGTTGGCCTACATTGTTAGTGATGAAGAAAACCCCACCAATCACCCCATCTTTGCGCTTGACACCGATTTGGGGTATAGTTTATTGCAGCTCACTGATGCTCCTGAAGACCCTTTCCAAGTCAAAAATCATCCTAGTATGAATTATTTGATTCCCCCTCCAACCACCTCTGTCTGGAATATGGTTTTTGACGGAGCTTCTTCTAGAGAAGGTGTTGGCACCAGAGTATTTTTCATGTCACCTTCTCAAGAGACCATATCCCTGTCATACAATCTAGAATTTGAAACCACCAATAATGTGGCAGAGTATGAAGCTCTTGTTCTGGGTATGAGGGCTGCAAAGGAAATGGGAATTAAAGAGATAGCCATATTTGGAGATGCTGAGTTGATTATCCAACAAGTCAGGAATACCTATCGTGCTAATAATCCCCGATTCAGAAATTACAGAAATGAGGTATGGGACCTGATGGATAGTTTCTTCTTGGCTTTTAACATTTCTTTCATTCCGAGGGGGGAAAATACTTCAGCTGATTCTTTGGCTGTCTCAGCTAGTCTGCTCAAGGTTCCTCTGCCACCTATGGTCAAATCTGATGTTGAAATAAAATGTAGGCCCTCTGTACTGGACAATGTCAAGCATTGGAAGGTATTCGAAGATGATCTGGAAATCAAAAAATTTCTACAATTTGTTGATGAATTTTCTACGTTGCACATTGATCAGGATCCTGACCTGGAAGGTGACCCTCACCCGGAGGTGTTTTTAAATGAAATTGATAACCACCAGATTATTCATCTACCTAAATCACATTTTGAGGGGACTAGTCCCGTTAGAAAGATTGTTCGATCGGAATGATGTGGCAGTAAAGGGCAAGGTTTCAGATGAAGATGCTGACACAACCGAGTGCAACATTGGCACACCAGAGGAGCCTAAGTTTGTCAAGTTGTCAAGGAGTTTGACCAGAGAACAGAGGGCCAAATATACTAAGTTGCTGAGAGAGTTTGTTGATGTGTTTGCATGGACCTACGAAGACCTCAAGACATATGACACATCTGTCATTGAACACAAGATCCCACTGAAGGAAGAGGCTAAGCCATTTAGGCAGAAGCTAAGACAGATAAATCCCATGTTGTTGCCTGTCATGGAGAAAGAAGTGAAGAAGTTTTTAGAGGCCCAGATCATCGTCCCCTTGAGATATTCCAAATGGGTGGCCAATTTGGTTCTGGTAAGAAAGAGAAGTGGAGAAATCATGCTTTGTGTTGATTTCAGGAACCTGAACAGGAGCTCAAAGAAAGACAATTATCCCCTGCCCAACATGGAACACATATTGCAGAGGGTAACTGGTGCATCTAGGATTTCCATGATAGACGGTTTTTCTGGCTATAATCAAATATCTGTCATGCCTGAAGACAGAGAAAAAACGGCCTTCACCACTCCTTGGGGCACATTCATGTATGCCAAAATGCCTTTTGGGTTGATGAATGCAGGAGCCACATTTTAGCGAGCCATGGACATAGCCTTCATCGGGGAGAAAGATAAGTTTGTGGTGATCTATCTGGATGACATAACAGTCTTCTCCAGGTCTGACAAAGAGCACTGTTGTCACCTGAGAAATTTTTTTTCGAAGTGTCGGAGGTTTGGCCTTTCCCTAAATCCCAAGAAATCTTTGTTTGCTATGAAGGAAGGGAAGTTGTTAGGCCATATAGTATCAGCAAAGGGAGTAAGGATTGATCCTAGAAGGATAGAGGAAATTCAGACCCTATCACTTCCCAGATCTAAGAAGGAAGTTCGGGCCTTTTTGGTGAAGATTAATTTTCTGAGAAGATTCATTTCGAATTTTGTTGAGCTGGTGAAACACATCATAGCCATGCTCAAGAAGGGAAACGAAGTGAAATGGACCGCTGAACCCAAGGAATCTTTTGTCCAAATAAAAAGGGCATTGACTAAGGCACCTGTGTTGATCAGTCCTGACTATTCCAAAGATTTCCTAATTTTCTCTTTTGCTTCTTTTGATATAGTAGCAATGGTCTTGTTGCAGAAAAATGAGGAAGGGCAAGAGCAACCCATTGCCTTCTTCAGCAAGGCATTGAGAGATGTAGAAGTCAGGTATGAAATCATGGAAAAGCAAGCCTACGCCTTGGTGAAAGCTCTCAAAGCTTTCAGAGTTTATGTCTTTCACTCAAAAGTGACCGCATTCATTCCTTCAGCCTCTATGAAGGACATCCTTATACATCCCGCCATAGACGGGAAGAGGAGTAAGTGGATAGCCAAGATCCTAGAGTTTGACTTGGAAATAAGGCCTAACAAATTGATTAAAGGTCAAGGCTTAGCCAAGCTATTGGATGAAGCTAATTGCAAGGCTTTGGGGGTATATTTCATTAATGCACATTTAGAAAATCAGCAGAATCAGTTGTCCAGCGTAGACCCTCAAACAGAACCCCTATTGGCTCGATGTCCTTGGTATAAGGATGTCATATATTTTCTGCAGGAGTTGCAGCCTCCGGATGGCCTACAAAGAGACAAAGCAAGATCCCTAAAGCTCAAGGCAGTCAGATACTGCCTTGTCGATCAAATTTTATACTGGAAATACCCCCTGGGGGTACTTTTAAAATGCATGGATCCACAAGAGGCCGACAGGATCATGGTTGAATTTTGACAGAAGCCTATGCGGGGGGCACCATTTATGGAAGACCACGGCTCACAAAATCCTCAGAGTTGGGTACTACTGGCCCACCTTATTCGTTGATGTCTGTAAAAGAGTTAGAACCTGTAGCCCATGCCAAAGATTTTTAGGAAAGCAACAGCTCAAGTCTCTGCCTTTAAAGCCTGTAGTTGTTTCAGGACCTTTCCAACAACGGGGCCTAGATTTTATTGGAGAAATCCACCCTGCTTCCAGTGGGAAGCACAGATGGATCCTGACTGCCATGGATTTCTTTACTAAGTGGATCAAAGCCATCCCCAGCAGGAGTGCTTCCCACAAGGTAATTATTGGATTCCTGGAAGACCTCATCACAAGATTTGGCTGCCCAAGAAAGATTGTCACTGATAATGCAGCCTCTTTCAAGGTTGAGTTGTTAGTCAATTTCTGTGAGCAATTTGGGATCAAACTGATTCACTCCACCCCATACTATCCCCAGGGCAATGGTTTAGCAGAATCCTCCAACAAAAGCCTGGTAAGGATCATCAAAAGATTATTGGAGGACAACAAAAGAGCCTGGAATTCGAAACTGAAATTCGCTCTATGGGTGGATCGAGTGACCACAAATAGATCTATAGGCATCTCCCCTTTCCAATTAGTTTATGGGGCAGAAGTTGTCTTCCCTTCTCAGCTAGCCATTCCCATGGCGAAATTCTTCCAGGATTATCAAGAAGAGCCCAATGACATGATCAAAAGAATTCATCAACTGGCAGAAGTTCAGCAGGCCAGAGAGTAGGTAATGATCAGAATTCGGGACCATCAGCAGATGATCAAGCAGGTTTTTGATAAGAAATCCAAGAAGGAGGAGTTCCAGATAGGAAACCTGATATTGAAATGGGATGCTCCTAAGCAAGACAAGGGCAAGCACGGCAAATTTGAAGCCCTGTGGATCGGGCCCTTCAAAATCTCTGAAGTTTTCTCAAATAACACGTACAGGCTGCAAGATTTGGAGGGTGAAGAGGTTTTCAACAGCCCAGTAAATGGGCATTTTCTGAAGAAATATTTTGCTTGAGCCTCATATGGCTCCTTTGTTTGTAAATATTGTCCTTTTGTTTCTTTGTTCATTTTCATTTTTATTTTTCGGCTTAGTGAATGACTCCATAGCCCAACAACAAGGCACTGGAACTGCAAAATGAGTCCTTAGAGCATCACGGGGACGACTCTATCTCCCATGGAGCCTAAATGTTAGTAACAATTCTTGTCCTGGGCACAAGAGTATTCAGGTCTGTAAGATTGCACGAGAAGCGCCTGAGTGCAGCATGGAAAAATCTTGTTTTAGGCTTCCAGGAAAGTGAGCGGGCGAGATTATATTGTTGACAGTCCAGGTTCATCCATAAGAGCAGATCGACGGTTGGTGGGAAATCGTGATTAGCAGAGTTGCGCCAAGGTTAGCGCAATGGATAGCGCCCATATTGTGTGCAGAGAAGGATAGCAGTCGTCCATCTAGAGGATGCGTGGCGCGAGATCTAGTCACGTCGGCATTTCGGCATCCGGGAGTTCTAAGGGTGAGAGTTCCATGTTGTTCTACATCTTGAAACCCCAAACCCCGAAGCGCCGAAAGCGCCCAAAGTCGGGCCCGCAGTATCATGAAACAGTCTCAACCGTCCATCCAAAAGGAACACGTGGTGCACGATTAGGTCCCTCGCCTTTTCTCCCATCGTGATTCCAACGCACAAGGAGCAACTCCTTCATATCCCCGAAACACGAAGTGCCAGGAGCGTCCAGGACCCAGGCCCACAATATCGCCGAGTGAGTTCGGGACCATCAGATCAGAGAGGGACGCGTGGCGTCAAGTTAAGCCATCTCATCATTTTTCTCATCGCGACTGTGATGAGCAAGGATCAGTCCCTTCCTATTCACGAACGCTGAAGGAATTTTTGAGAATAAAAGCAGGGTCATAGCCCGTGGTCACTTGGAAAATAAAAGAGTTGTGCAAGAGGGGCTAAAGGCATCGAGTTCAGTCACGAAAGGGTTCATCGTGATATCCAGGTGCTGTCAGATCTGATCTCAATCCTATTTCTCGCTTGGAGTAAATGAAGGTGAGAGGGGGTGGTTGAAACCTCTCCTCACTCATTAAGTGTAAGGTATGGAAGATCTGGCAAGTTGTCTGCCTGAGAGGGTCCTGTGTACCGATTTTTCCAAAGAATCCATGTCGAAGTCCTCGACTAGCCAGAGAAGTCTGCACATGCTAACTCGACACTTAATGGCTCAGCTACTCCCCTTGTAGGAGTCGTGCGCAATTAAGGTGGCATCTGACAAAGAATATCCGTCCGAATTTGGCTAAAGAGGCACCAAGCCTTGGATGACTGAGTACGCCTCTGTTAGGTGAATTTTATTTGTATATAGACTCAGTGCTTGTATTTTGTAATTATCGATGGTAGAGCGAAGCTCCCGACTGTAAAGTTTTAGTAGATATTCTAGCTTTTTGGTCATGCATCTGTATGTGAGATTTCTTATTTTATAACAAACAGTCTTTCTTACTCCATCTAAATTTTCATCTCATGCTGAGAGAGTTCATGATGACTGAGTCGTGTGAATTATTGCAATTATGTTATGATAAAGGATTTATTGTTGCATTATTGTATTCTCTGGTTTTTCGCGTTTGAATGTAAGAAGATCTTGCGTTTAGATGCCTTCTCCTACAGTATGTTAGAAACCATATGTTTACGACAAACTCTTGCATCTTTCTGATACAAGTCTTCCCCCTACTCACCCTTACTATGACTCACTGTCTAAAGTTTGATTAAGACCTCGCCCGCTCATGCATACCTGACCTAGTTTTGGAGTTAGAACAATGTTGTTTTGAGTTAGCTTCCATTCGATCACCCCTTTTATAAACAAATCGTGACATAAACTGATGGGCATTGGGATTTTCTCCTGCTGCAATCCAGGGGTGACTTCCGACGCCAACACCCTAGTCATGCCCCAAGAACGAGACAAGTCCAAGAGAGGTCATTCTTACTACAATTTTATTTCTAGGTAGTGAAGGCTTCACCTCTTCTCCCCTTCATAGTCGACTTGTTTGGTTTGTCTAGAAAATTCTTTTGTCACGCCACCACCTTCCTTGGCCCAAAATAGAGCGTTGGAAGAACCTCCCATGGCTATTGTTGAGGAATAAATTCCTCCTGTCCCGATTCAAATTCCACTGGATTCTATCCTATATAAGGTTCCTGACCCCCAATTCCCGCCTTCTCCTCTTGGTTGGTCCACCCCTGGCACTCTCGTTGTTTCAGATTGGGATACCTGCATAATTGAAGAAGAAGTCCCACTGGAGCTACGCCATGTGGGGATTCTCCCTCTTGAAGGTCTCCCTTCGAACCAGGGTTCAAGTTCTTTCTACCGCCTCACACCAAATCACTTGGATCTCATCTTTGATATATGTTGGGACTTGTAAGAACATATTCACAAGCATACCATGCTCAACAACTACTTAGACTTGTTTTTTGATGCTTTCTTGGACGCACCAAACGAAATAAGATGCCCGACTTGTGCATTCATCTTCGCTCCCACCTGGAAAAATCATGGCGAAAAAGGAAATCCGAGTTCACCCACTGTCTAATTCTGTTGTGTTTTTTTTTTGTTGTTATTAAGCAATATCATTTTAGGAATTTAGACTGTTCAAACTCCAAGACTCTAGGCCATCTATTCTGGTTTCCATCTATTTGACAGAACAAGTGGCCGATTTTTGCTTAAGGCCAAACATCAAGACTCTCAACCACCTGCTCTGGTTTCCATCTGTTTGGCAGAACAGGTGGTAAGTTTTGGGGTTCCTTTTCATACATGTATTGTGGTGATGACATTAAAAGGTGCAATATTTTTATTTAAAAAAAAAATATGTTAATTTAACATATAGGTTGATATTATAAATTTTATTATCATAAGAGAAATAATTATTTAATAAATTAAATACCTAACTTAATATTTATTTAATTTATTATATTATTTAATAATAAATAATTTAAGAAGAGGGGAAAAAATAATATGATAGAAAACGAGGAGTAAAGTGTTGGAATATAAATATTGTATTAGAATATAATATAATATTAAGACAAGAGGTGAAGAGAAGTAGCTTCTATACTCATTTTTGGGGTAAGTGGTTTTAAACAAGAAATTAATAATAGGATAATAATAAAAACGACAAATTATTAAAACAATATATTTTAAAATTTATTATTATCATTATTAATTTTAATTTATTATATTTATTTTTGATATTAAATATAAGTATAAATTGCAAGTTGGTTTTGATCTTTGGGTAGGGACTAAAGGTAAGTATAGATTGCCACTATAGATAACTCAAGAATTAAGGAATAAAGATTACTTAAATTTTCGACATGTTACAAACTGGGTAAGGACCACTACTTGGCATCAATAATGGTTAACTTAGGAAGAAATTGAATTGGGGCAGAGTATGTAGAGGAATGGAAAAGATACACAGACCACCTGAGAAACAACAATGTTAGACTCAAATAAGAAGAGGAACAATTAATATGGTATTTCAATTACATTGGAGCATATGTTCCTAGATTAGGCTACAAATCACTAACGGAAGAAAGAAGAGAAGAA
>SNQJ01S0247942.1:0-13030 GCA_010110895.2 Picea sitchensis
CCTCATCTAACCCACCTTTGCAAACCGAAGGTGAAACTTCCTCTCATTCCTAGAATTTTCATACCCATCACTTTCAGTGTGACCTACGCCTTCCGTGTGTGGATGTGACCAAATTGATGGCTCGAATCCCACTGGCTGGGTAACTCAAATGGAACATTATTTCTCTTTGTATGGAATTACACATGAGTTTTCCAAACTCCGGTATGGTGTTCTCCATCTAGATCAATAACGTTGGAAATGGTGGCAATGGAGAAAAAATGTCCGCCAAGGGTATGTGGCTTGGACACACTTTGTGGTAGTGCCTTATGAACACTTTGACACTGACACCAACCATTTAGGCCGTTTGACAAAGTTGAAACAATCTGGCAGATTGGAAGACTTTATAGCCGCATTTGAGCGATTGGATTTCCGTACAAAGGGCATGCATGATGGTTTTTTTCGAGAATGTTTTATCAGTGGCCTCAAGGATGATATTCGTGCCCATGTCCTCATGGCTCGGCCTCCGAGTTGGGTGGACACTACTAAAATAGATAAGGAAGCACAACATGTTGTCTCTTCTCAAAATCGAAAAACCTCCATTCCTCACACTAAACCTATCACTCCCACTCCTCCTTCTACTCCACTAAAGATCCAGAAATTGACCCGGGCCGAAATGGTTGAACACCAACTCAAAGGCCTTTTTTATAATTGTGATGAAAAAAATTTCCTGGGCACAAGTGTAAATAACAAAATATTTTTATGGCCATCACAGAGGATGTTTCAGAAGATGATGTTGAGGCTCCCCTTGTGTCCATGTCACCTAAACCCACTGACATTGCCCCTCCCTCAAACCCTCCCGAATTAGAACCAATCATTTCCCTAAATGCTCTCACTAGCTTCTATTCTCCCAAAACCCTCAAGCTAGCTGGTTACATTAAGCATAGGAAGGTCGTCATTCTTGTTGATAGTGGAAGCACCCATAATTTTGTTCATCACCACATTGCCCAAAAAAATAATTTCTATATCTGTGTCGTCAATAATTTTGAAATCATGATTTCCAATGGCGGTCCCATGAAATGTGGAGGGCGTTGTGAAAATGTGGGTCTCCAAATTGGTGAGTACCACATGAAATATCATATGTTTTCTATCGACATGGGCAGTTGTGACATTGTGTTGGGTGTAGAATGGCTACGGACTTTGGGTCCCATTCTCATGTATTTTAAGGAATTAACCATGCAGTTCGACCAAGAGGTCCAACAATATAATTTCCAAGGCATCACCGTCAGTTCCTTGGAGATCATCAGTTCCCATCGCATGGAAAATCCACTAAAAAAATGTCATTCTGGCATTATTGCCCAACTCCATGCCATACAAGCCATTGAGACACCCTCTGTGCCGCAGGACCTCCAATCCATCCTCTCTAAACATCAAGTGGTTTTTTCCACTCTCCAGGGACTCCCTCCTTCCCATGGAGTTCATGATCATTCTATTCCCCTTGTCCTAGGAATCCTTCCTCTCAATATTCGTCCCTATCGTCATCTATTTTCCCAAAAAAATGAAATTGAGAAAATTGTTCAATAATTTCTCAATGCAGGTGTTATCCACCCTAGTACGAGCCCCTACTCTTCTCCTGTGATCATGGTCCTTAAAAAATAATGTTCTTGGCACATGTGTCCTGAATTCCGCGCCCTCAACGAACTCACCATTAAAGACAAATTTCCCATTCCTGTCATTGATGAGCTCTTGGGTGAATTGAGTGGCGCCAAGTTCTTTACTAAACTTGATCTTCGTTCTAGCTACCACCAGATCTATATGAATGAGGTAGACATTCCTAAGACTGCATTTATAACTCATCAAGGCCACTATGAGTTTTTGGTCATGCCCTTTGGCTTGTGTAATTCTCCCTCCACTTTCCAAAGCCTCATGAATCATGTCTTCCATGTTTTTCTCCGTCATTTTTTCTTAGTTTTCTTTGATGATATCCTCATCTATAGTAAAACCTGGACAACCCATCTTGCTCATGTGGATCGAGTTCTCCATATACTCTCTCAGCACCAACTTTTTCTCAAACAATCTAAATTTGTTGTTGGCGCCTTAGAAGTTGAGTACTTGGGTCATCTTGTTGGAAAGGCCAGTGTGAGGGTGGATCCTAAAAAGATTGAAGCTCTGCAATATTGGCATCACCAAAAGACTCTAAAAAGCTTGCATGGATTTCTTGGTTTAACAGGTTATTATCGCAAGTTTGTTAAGAATTATGGAAAGATTGCAACACCTCTCATTGCTCTCCTTAAAAATAATTCTTTCAATTGGACTCCAACAACTACTCAGGATTTTCAAACCTTGAATATGGCCATGTGCACCACTCAAGTCCCGACCCTTCCTGATTCCACAAAGACCTTTGTCTTGGAATGTGATGCTTCCAGGAAAGGAATTGGCGCAGTCGTTATGCAAGAGGGTCGACCTTTGTTTACCAGCAAACAACTATTAGAGCGACATTTGGGCAAATCAATCTATGAAAAGGAAATGTTGTCTATTCTCCATGCCATGGATCTTTGACACCCATATCTATTGGGGCAACGCTTCCAAATTAAGACAAATCATCAAAGCCTCAAGTATTTTATGGAACAACGCCTTTCCTCCCCATAGAAACAAAAAAGGGTGACTAAGCTCTTTGGATATGATTATGAGATCATTTACAAGAAAAGAAAAGACAATGTGGTTGTCGATGCACTTTCCAGAAAATATGAAGATGAAGGGTCCCTTTTTTCTCTCTCCTTCATTGTACCAGATTGGCTCCAAGTTGTTTGCCAGGAGGAGCTACACGATCCAAAAAGTTTGCATCTGATACAACAATTGCAAGCCAATTCTCTAGTCTCCCCAGGGTACTCTTGGCTCAATGATGAGCTTCAATACACATGCTGTTTTTATTTAAGTAAATAGTCAAAACTTAAATCCACAGTACTTTTGAGCTTCATACTACACCCACTACTGGGCACTCCCGGTTTACTAAAACCTATGGCCGGGTCAAACGTTATTTTTTATGGGATGGTATGAAACAAGACGTTCACAATTTTGTGGTTGAATGTGATGTTTGTCAACGCAACAAGGGAGAAACAGTAAAATATCCTGGCACACTACAACCACTTCCGATTCCACCTGCTCTTTGGCGGGATATCTCTATGGATTTTATTGTAGGCTTACCTCAATCGGGAAATAAATCAGTCATCATGGTGGTAGTTGATCCTCTTTCCAAGTATGTTCATATCTGTGCTCTTCAAAACCCATTTACAACCTCCACTATGGCTCAAATGTTCATGGATCAAGTCTTGAATCTTCATGGCATGCCTCATTCTATTGTTTTTTATCGTGACCCAACATTCACCAACAATTTTTGGCAAGAACTGTTCAAGATAAAAGGAACCCAATTTCATCTTAGCACAACTTATCATCCCTGGAATGATGGCCAAACTGAATTTGTCAACAAGTGTTTGGAAACATATTTGAGGTGTTTTCCATCGGAAAGGAAAAATCAGTGGGCTTAATGGTCACCACTAGCTAAATGGTGGTACAACACTTCTTACCATACAACTACCTACATGACTTCTTTTGAAGTGGTATATGGAAAAAATCCACCTTCAGTTCTCTCATACTTGCCAGGTGTCTCGAAGGTCTAGGCAGTTGACCAAACTCTTATAGTTCGAGAGGCTATTCTCCATACCCTCAAAGAGAATTTGGTCATGGACCAGAATCACCTGAAGCAATAAGCAGATAAAGGTCGCTCTGAACGTCAATTTACAGAAGGAGATCATGTGTTTCTTTGACTGCAACCTTACAAGAAAAATTCCCTCAAGGATGACCATTGTCAGAAACTGGCTCCCAAATTTTATGGTCCTTATACCATTCTCTAGCGTGTGGGACAGGTGGCCTATTAGTTAGATTTTCCTAGTCATTATAAGCTCCATCCTATTTTTCATGTTTCCTTGTTAAAGAAGGTGATTGGAACTAAGTTCCAAACTCAAACCAACCTTCCCGAGTTGGACGAAGAAGGATCCATTTGGCTACAACCATAAGCAGTTTTGGACCACCGTGAGTGTCGTCTGTGTCAGTGAACCATCAAGGAGGTGTTAGTCTAGTGGAAAGATACAACTCTAGTAGATTCCACTTGGGAACTGGCTACCATTCTGCAACAATTTCCTCATCTCAAGCCTTAAGGACAAGGTTGTTTTTAAGGGGGAGGACATGTTAGGGACCTAACCCCTCATGTAGGTAGAATAATATATTTCCATGTAATAAAGGTCAACATTTATAAGGCCTATTAATAAGGAAGAATAAGTCAAATGTTAGAATACCTAATAGAAGCTTTTGCTTCTAGAAGGATCTTCCTCTAGATGGTTCTTTTGATAGACATATTTAGTATAAATAGGAGTCGAGGGTATGAGAAGTTTTGTCTTGAATATTATTGTAATAGGGATCTTATCTGCGAGAGGTTTCCCCTTCGAAGAGGCAAGTGAACATTGCTCTCAGTAATCAAAGTTCTCTTTCTGGTGTTATTCTAGTATTATTTTGGTATTATTGTGGTGTTATTCGAGTTATATCAATGTTTATATGCCATTTCTAGCTAATTATTTATGTTTTGCATACTATTTTCTATCTGGAATATTACAGATTGGACCTATCAACGACATCGCACTCGCATTCCTACACCAATAGTGGAAGAGATCTCTATGTCATCCAATAGTGTTGTCTTCCTTACGACATCAAGCCTTTCAAAGATGAGGTATTTTGTTATAATTCTCCCCTTGAATTTTGTGATGTTCTTTTAGAACAACCATATTTTTGGAAGTGTCATATTTTGTATGAGTCTATACCCTGCAATGTTATTATAACTTTGGGTAGAAAATTGTATAGGATACCATAGGTAGCGCCACCTACCGCTATTTCTTTAATCTCTGCTAAGCAATGTAGTAAGGTCATTTCACAGACCGGGAAGTTCATATTATTTGTGATCCATGCTCACAGTAAGTAGAAGGTTTCTGCCACATCTATGGCCTCTACATAGAGCCTCTCTTTCACCGACTAAAATAAATCATATGGGATCGTGGAAGAGTGCAGAGAAATCTTCTCCTCACCCACCGAGAATGCCAAGCCTTTTCTAGATCAAGCATCCAATTGGTTGAATCGATCCTCTTCTAATGGACTAGTCTATCATTTTTCGCTGATGGAAAATGATGAAATAAAACATCATATCCAAGAGATTCTCTAAAAGGGGCACATATGAACAACCTTGTAACCTTGTGGAAGCCCAATCATACTAGTGTAGAAGAAGGATGAGACTTGGTGACTCTGCATTGATTACAGGCATTAAACAAAATCAATGTTATGAACCAGTACCCAATTCCCACGATTGATGGCCTTCTTGACCAACTCAGGGGGAAAAATTATTAAGCAATATTGACCCAAAGTCGCTACCACCACTTCATCGAACAAATGATGTATGGAAGACAACTTTCAAATCTAAATAGGTCACTTGAATGGATGGTCATGCCCTTTGGCTTAACAAATGCACCAACCACTTTCATGAGGTTGATGGATGATAATATTGAGACCTTTCAACAAATATTTTGTGGTGGTATATTTTGATGACATCCTCATCTTCCATGAGAACTTTGGATGATCACATGCAACATATTCAGCAGGGTTTGAGCACTTCTAGGTAACACAAGCTATTTACCAACTTGGAAAAATGATCCTTTGGCATGAACATGGTCAACATGTGTGATCGATGCCCTAAAGATCCGACTAAGATCCAATTCATTCATGACTAGCCAGCCACGACCACACTAACAGAGCTTTGGAGCTTCTTGGGTGGCCGTCTCACAGAGCCCAGGTTCATGTTGGGATTCTCCCATATTGCATGGGCCTCTAGCCAAGTGACCAAGGGGCGATTGGTAGGGAAAATTTCATGTGGGGGAAGGAACAACAATGGAATTTGATGATTTGAAAGAATCACTTTCTCGGCTCGATCATTCTATCCTTTCACGATCTTGTAACAACCATTTGAGATTGAGGCCAGTGCTTTGATGACTATGTTGTGGCGCATTTTCTCACTCCAACCCAGTCATCTAGTGGCATATATGGTAAAGTGCTCTCAGATCTTGTCGGAAATAACCCACACCTATGACAAATCGTTCCATTGTACAAGCACATAGATCAATGGAAACATTACGTCCCAGGAAAGGAGACTGTCTCCACTGCTTGGTGCAATCCTCTATAGTTCATCTGGAGACAGAGTTGCAAAATAACTTCCATCAAAATTGGTCCAACTACCTACAATAGTTCCATCTCAACATCAAGAGTATTATAAGACATGGAGCTCAAATCATGTCCATATTTCTCGATTTCAAAACTCCCATGGTTTCACTCACCCACTATACTTTCATTCTTTTGTGGACATGGGGCATCTAATTGACCCACAACTTTATCAACAAGATCGGACTTAGCCACCACCTATTAACTCTTGGGTACATGAAAATGTCACCGATTTTCACATTTGGGATGGAATGTTATGCCATGGGACATCTCTTTGTTCTGCAAGTGAAGCGTGCAAAGTTTATTTGGAAAGCTCATCTGATTGGATCTCGGGGACATTTAGGTGTGGAGAAAACTATGGTCATTCTCTAGAAACATTTTATTAGCCAAAAATTTGATAGAATGCCAGCAAATTATATCAAATGTTGCATTTCCTATGCCATTGTGAAGCCAACCATCAAAGCAAACACACACCCGTCTTCCTAATCCCAAGAAGCCTTGGGGATGTCATGATGGATTACATGTCAGGCTTCACGTCCACCAAGCAAGGAAATTAGTGTGTATTTGTGGTCGTTGATCGGTTTTCAAACATGGCCATCCTCACATCCTACAAAAAGAATATCATAACGGAAATATACTAGATCTTCTTCAAATGAGTGTGGGTCCATTTTTTTGGATACCACAAACCATCTTCTCAGATTAGGACAGGTTCCTCAACATTTTGGTTGAGTCTCTGGTCTTTATTGGACACCAAGCTCACTAAATCACTTCCTTCCACCCCAGATGGATTAAGCAGAATTAGATCAATCGAATGATTTTGAACATCCTACACATGTACAAATCTAAGAATCCAAGTACATGGGACAAGAGCCTCCCATATTTCCAACAAAGTTACAACAGGCTCTCCGCATCCCACTTAGGCCATAGCCCATTTAGGGTGGGTTAGGATTAACCCTTAGGTCCCATTGATGTTACACCTCTTTCACCACAGAGCTCTTCCCATGTTTAGTTTGAGGTTGAAAAATCCACTAGATTTATTTAGCGGATTCAACACATCCTCCAGCAGGTCCATGGTCTGACTTCAATGATAAGTACAAGCAACACCATGACCGTACAGTGCCGCACCGGTTTCAAGTTGGAATAAATTACAGTTTACATTTGTAGAAGGAGCATATTATAGGGCCTCGAGAAATTCCTCCCACTTTTCTATGGGCCTTACACTATCACCAAGGCTATGGTAGCAATGATTTTATATCAAACCTCCACCCTTCCTTGGCTTGCACTTGATGTTTAATGGACCTCCTTCAGCTATATTTTCCATCATTATTGGACACCCTAGAGATCCTGAAACAAATGGCCACCAACATAGCTCAAACATGACTGCATGGAACAAACATCGAATGATCAGATAGTGGTGGATACATAGGTCAGGGCACTTGCGGCGGAGGATCCAGCTTTATCTGGTTTTCAAGGTAGGCCAACTCCTACACCAAGTAAAGTGGCTCACCAAGGGACAAATTCGAGAAGTTTCCTCACTTGATGGGGAAACTCAGTGAAATGGAGACTATATCTTCCTAATGGGGGAGGCCCGATCCGGTGGATATTGGTGGCCACCCACCTATTCTAAGCTGGCCCCCTCTTGACAATTTTTAGTTCAACCACGTTTTGTACTTCTTTGAATTTATGGTTTCTACAGTTTTGGGGCTATTTGAATCTCTACACATCTTCCAGATGGATAATGGTGGTGTCCAAATTCAGCAGAAGTTTCCTCACCCGATGGGGAAACTCAATGAAATGGAGACTATATCTTCCTAATGGGGGAGGACTGATCCAGGTGGATATTGGTGGCCACCCACCTATTCTAACTGGCCCCTCTTGACAATTTTTAGTTCAACACGTTCTTTTGTACTTCTTTGAATTTATGGTTTCTACAGTTTTGGGGCTATTTGAATCTCTACACATCTTTCAGATGGATACTAGTGGCGTCCCACCTAATCCAACTGACTTACTTTTTATGTTTTCATGTCAGTACGTCTTGTTGTATTTCTAGGGTCGTTTTGGGGTCCTAAACAATGTTTTTTTGGCTCGCCATAGTCAAACTATAAACAGAGTCAGAGTTTGATGGTGTAATGTGTAGTTATCTAAAATACCTTTCCAATAGGCTATCACACACCTAAAATGAAGGTTGTATGCAAAATGTACGACCCAAGGAAGTTGAGGTACCAACTTACCCATAGGGGCCCACATAACTTTTGGTGTTTCATCTCCTAGGGTTAGGTTTTTGGATGTCTAGGGTTTTGGAATTCACGAGTAATATCAAAAAGGCCTCCGGAGCCTCATGGTAATCATTCTGATCAAACGGATGTGCATATCATCCACATCTCTTCTCAGAGATAACTACCACCATTCGAGCAAGTGTTTTAGTTATGCAGTTTTATAGTTTCAACCTATTTCATTTATTCAATAGAAGATATTGTTCACTGTATATCTGTGTTGTTCTTCATATCTCTGTGTTTATTGTATTCAATATGTTAATCAGTTTGTTCTTCTCCTAAATATGGATCACCTCGCAAAGGAACCAATGTCGTTCCACATCCTCATCCCCTTTACCCAAGAATTTTGGGTATCAGGTGAGGGATCTAGTGTGTTGATGTGCCATGGGAGGACTTGGGGACCCTATAAAGAAAATTTTTAAAGGTCATGGTTTCAATAAAACTAAATAAATTTCCACATTACTAATACTGTTACCACTCGAACTGGTTGGACTAGAATGAGGATAAATAATAGAAATTATGGGAGAGTTTATTGTAGAATTTACCGGATTGGGAGATTGCGCTGAGGGACTGAACGATCCAAGGTTGGTTCCTGTGTCTTCGGGATGGGATTATTTAAACTAGGGAGTCACATTAAGAGATCATATTATATCATCTCCTATAATGTACTTCACATATTTGGGTGTTGTAGGAGCTGGTTCTCCCACAACGTCTGCAGAGGTTACAAATGAGTCTTGTTCCTTGGTGGTGACTCATATCTGGATTCTTTCTTTCAAATTTTCTTCTCCTCATCTACTCTCTCCAGAACTCTCATCTTTCTCTCCAAACCTCTCTTTCAACCATTGGATGGACAACATTCCACGTGTCTACAACTCTTTCAACTTATCTCACTCTCTTTTATGACTCTTTTCAAGGTTGATCTCCTTCCATGAATGATCAGGAATCTTAATCAACTTTCACATCTATTCTCACCATCTATTTTCAATCAATATATCCATTTTCTAATCCCAATTGTATTTGTAACTCTTCTCACGATGACCCTCCAAACCTCAAGAAATTTTGTATCCTAACTCATGGATCCTTTCTTGAATCACCCACCCCTCATGCACAAAGTTTTTACTCTGTCATTTCAACTAAAGGAGTCGATATAATTCTCTCATCCACCAACAAGATATTCATCCACAACGAGATTTGTCACAATAATATCCCTCGGGCTCCCTCATAGAATATTGCTTCTTCCTTTGAGAATGACTGGTGGTTCTCTACATCAAATTCAATGATGTATCCTTCTAGGGTAGTTTGGACCCAAATGTCCACAACTCGACAAATCAGGGGATCTAACTTGTGAAGAGTGTCTGCCGCTCGATAGTACAATTAAGTATTTTCTTGACGCGTTCTTTAAATTATGGCACTTCTTGCAACTGGTCAAGCCACTGGTAGACCTCTTATGGGAAACAGATCCATAATATTTTGTACTGATCGCTTGCAGGTTCAGAATAAAAGACAGTGTCCTTTACAATCCTCACACTTTTTCGTTGTAGTGCAGCTTCTTGAAATATAAACTAATCACACTTTATTTCCCACCAATTTTCAATATCATACTTAAATATGTGATGTTGCATCCTCCAAAGGCTCACTTAAAATTAGGTCCCGACATTGGAACCATTTGTTGGTGTAAAATTGGAGACTAGGGTTCTCGGAGGTTACCAACAAACGTAGAGTTGTAGTCTAGTAGCACTAGAATATTCAACGTTCCAAAAGGGAAGGAGGTCTCACCTGAAGCACTACCGAGACTTGTGTGATAAAGCGAGTTAAGGAGGACACACCATCAGATCTGATGTATTACAAAGAAAATTCATACTTAGATGTTTACGATTATGTCATTAGAAGTCTCAACCAGGTTAAGCATTTGATTATCTAGGTTGCACAACGTAAATATAAGAGAATAAATGACAAAATATTATGAAACAATATCACAAATAGCAATTACACAAAACATGATAGATTTCCCAGGAGGAATATCATGCATTCATCCATATCATAACAAAATTTTGTATGCCTAAACAATCCATTTGTATTATCATATCTTAGAATGGTGTATATAAAGTATGTATTTCATCTCACAACTTATACAACAGAACCAAAATCAACTTGTTTGCTTAGAAAATAGGAAACAACAAAAGCAATCAAATATAAGCAAATCTAATAGTGAGAATAAACCAGTAGTAATAAAAAATTTACAATTAATAAGTAAACTGTAAAATTCACAAGTAAAAAGTAACCAATCACCCTTTCTCGTTACATTTTACCAATTTATATCATTTTCTTGATTGTTGCTTGATTTCGCTTCTAAAATTTCTTGATTCTTCTTCTGTTTCTTTCCTACTACGTCTTTTCCTGCACTCGAAGCTTCTAGATATTTCCTCTTCTTCCTCCAGATGGCATCTGATCTGTATTCAATGTTGGTATGTTGGTAGTTATCTTTCCACTCAATGTAGCTACTTTACGCTGCTTCTAGCCTTTCGCTTCCCTACTACTCTTTCCCTCAAAACTGTGATCCTTACGCAAAACTGAAAATTCTTCAAAATGAAGGGCCCAATAGACATGAAAAGAACTTGAATTTTATCTTGTCCTTCTTCTTGTCATCTTAAGAGGTAGAATATCCACTAGAAATCTTATTTAACTTTCCCTTCTTTTCCTGGTTGGCAAGAACAAGGTTCTCATCATCATTCTTTTTTTGGCCTCCATTCAGTTCTTCATCTCAAAGTTATTCCTAAATGAAATCATCCCATAACCTTATCCAATCAGGGAGGTTCTCATGTGACACAATCCCTTTGATGAATGGTGTCCATTGCTTCATGAATGATTTTAGTGCCATCATCACCAATTCTGAATTAGTCATTGTCTCCCCAACTGTATCCAACTCATCTCGAACCTATCGGATCCAAGTGAGATAGGTTGTCACAATGTTTGATCTTGTCATTGTTATGTATTTGATCTTCTATCTTAGCACCATTTTGTAATTCTCATTATGACTCTGAAATAAACTCTTCAGAGCCTCCCACATGTGCCTAGATATTTTCTTTACATATAAATGAGGGATCAAATGATCCTTCACTTCATCTATAATTATGTGCATGACTTTCACATCCTTCTGATTATGGATGGTCATTTCTGTCGTATCTGTTGGAGGAGTGATTTGAGTATTACCAAATTCCCAGATCCTATTCTCCATCAACAACAACATGATTCTCTCCTTCCAAGTATTGTAGTTGGAAACCCCATCCAACCTATCCTTAAATCGCAATATAGTTTCCATCTCCAAGATTTGATCTGATATTATTCTATTGAAACTACCCCTATTCTATCATGTACGATCTCTTCCCACACTATCTACGCTAATAGCATGAATGTTATGTCGATACCTTCATTGTTCAACGTGACCTGTAATCGAATACCTTCATCGTCCTCAGGGACCAATTAGACTATAGTATGAATGTTTCCCTGAAATTCATCCTTCGATTTCTTACTGTTGGTTATCAATATGATAAGATATCCTTTCAGATCTGATAGATCTACTGCAAAATATAGTGGATCTATGCTTGTTCCTTTAGACACCCGCCACGACACTCCTGATCCAATATATTTTCCATTTGTGTAACCCAATATTGGCTCCCTCTTAGAGAGATTTATGTGATACCATGTTGAAATTTCCCTTAACCTAACTCTCAAAAATTAATTACAAATAAATCACTTATTGGATAAAAACACAACTAAAACAACTGAGTTATCAACTAAAGATTACAGTGGAAGCATAAATAAGTAAACCAAAAATCTCATGCATAATACACAAATATATTCTTCCCATCAACTAAGCTTATTATTCAAAGAACTTCAAATCTTTTAAGGGATCCCTTACTGGGAAAATTTTCCAAATAGAAAAGAGACAAATTAAATCAACACCTAATTGACATATCTACTGCCAAATCTACTGTATGATCATGTATGGTAATAACATGACTTTTACCCTGATATTTGCACTGCTCCGTGCTATCTACATGACTGTAACGCTAAAACCCACACTATTTTATGTGACCTGTACCAGAATACATACACTGCATGTGACGACTGATCCTTCTGTTGCACTCTTGATCTCTCTCTTCCTATTTTCTATATCTCTAGATGGAATTCCTTCTCCACCTTTCCAAGATCTCTTTGAATCACCATACTTTGTGATCCAACTCTCTCTGGATCAACACTTGGATGAATGTCCTCTTCACCTAATCGATGAGATCTCACTCACTCATTTGGTGTAAGAAAAAGTCCTTTTTTTCTTTTACACTCTCAAATGACTCCACACTAGAAAAAGTCCTTCTTTTCTATCTCTTTATGAAAAGTATATTCTCCTTAACCCTAGACTTTCTTTAATAATTTTGAATTATGACATATCCCTAATATCCAAAGTGATA
>SNQJ01S0247943.1:0-13016 GCA_010110895.2 Picea sitchensis
TTTGAGCTAAATTTTGACCCCTGGTCCAGATTTTGATCACTTACTCTCTCCTAAGTCTTCACTTGTACTTGTGTTCTCTCTTATTCTTGAGGCACTAGGGTTTCCTGGAGCATCTTAGAGTTCTAGTGTTAGGGTTTATGCATTGGAAATTGGAGATTAGGGTTTTGATAGAAAATCGAAAGGACTGTCTTTCTACAGCATATCAGTTCACTCACTTTTATTCAGTCTTGTGATGAGATGTGACTAAGAGAAGATAGTGCACAATTCTTCTCTCTTTCTTTCTTTTAATCCTTCTCTTGTACTTGTATTCTCTTTCTCTTGTGGCGCTAGGATTTATTGGAGGAACTTGGATTTCTAGGGCTAGGATTTATCCCTAGAAAATTAGAGATTAGAGTTTTGTTAGAAAACCGGAAGGAGAGCCTTTTCACAACATATCAATTCACTCACTTGTATATGCTCTTGTGACAAGATGTGACTAAGAGAAGAGTGTGGATTTCCTATCTCTTACTCTCTCATAAGTCTTCACTTGTAGTTGTATTATCTACATCTCTCTATTGAGGCGCTAGTGTTTATTGGAGAATCTTGGACTTTTAGGGTCAGGGTTTAACCCTTGGAAATTGGAGATTAAGGATTTTAGATAAACCAGAAAAATAGTCTCTCTACATTATATTGATTCACTCTTGTGATGAGATGTGTCTAAGAAAAGAAAGTGTGCATTTTCTCTCTCTTACTCTCTCTCAAGTCTTCACTTTTACTTGTATATTCTCTTTGTCTCTAGGCACTAGGGTTTCTTTGAGCGACTTGGAATTCTAGGGCTAGGGTTTCTCCCTTGGAAATTGGAAATTAGGGTTTTGAGAGAAAACCAAAAGGAGAGAGTGTTTGTAAAACATATCGATTCACTCACTTGTATTTGTTCTTGTGAAGAGATATAACTAAGAGAAGAGGGTGCACATTTTCTCCCTTACTCTCTCTTATGTCATCACTTGTACTTGTACTCTCTCTCTCTCTCTCTCTCTCTCTCTCTCTCTCTCTCTCTCTCTTTTGCGAGGCCCTATGCTTTCTTGGATCATCTTGGAATTCTAGGGTTTATCTGTTGGAAATTGGAGAGAATCTTTCAAAAACCTGTATTCCTTTCTGTGACCAGATGTGACTAAGAGAAAGGAGGGTGTGTTTCTCCTTTATTTCTCTCTCTCAAGTCTTCACCTGTATTATCTCTCTCTCTCTTTAGGCGCTAGGGGTTCTTGGAGCATCTTGGGGTTCTAGTATTAGTCGTTATCCTTTCAAAATTGGAGATTAGAGTTTTCAGCGAAAACTGGAAGGAGAAAGTATTTCTAGAACATATCGATTCATTCACTTGTATTCACTCTTATGATGAGATGTGACTAAGAGAAGATATAGTTCATTTTCTCTCTCTTAAGTCATCACTTGTACTCGTATTCTCTCTCTCTCTCTCTTCAGTCGTCGCGTTTTCTTGGAGCATCTTGGAGTTCTAGGGTTAGGTTTTATCCTTTGAAAGTTGCATATTAGTGTTTGATAGAAAACCAGTATGAGAGAGTCTTTCTAGAACATATCAATTCACTCACTTGAATTCACTCCTTGGATAAGATGTGACTAAGAGAGGAGAGTGCGCATTTTCTCTATCTTACTAACTCTTAAGTCTTCACTTGTACTTGTATTCTCTCTCTCTTGAGGTGCTAGGGATTCTTGGAGCATATTTGAGTTCTAGGGTTAGGGTATATCCCTTTGGAATTTGAGATCAACATTTCAAGAAAAAAATGGAATGAGAGAGTCTTTCTACAACATACCTATTCACTCACTTGTAATCAATCTTGTGATGAGATGTGAATAAGAGAAGAGAGTGCGCATTTCCTCTCTGTTTCTCTTATGTCTTCACTTGTAATTCTATTCTTTCTCTCTCTCTCTCTCTCTTGAGGTGGTACAGTTTCTTCAAGCATATTGGAGTTCTAGGGTTAGGGTTTATCCCTTGGAAATTGGATATTAAAGTTTTGAGAGAAAACCATAAGGAGAGACTATTTCTACGACAAATTAATTCACTCACTTGTATTAACTCTTGTGATGAGATGTAACTACGAGAAGAGAGTGTGCATTTCCTCTTTCTTACTTTCTCTTAAGTCTTCACTTGTACTTGTAGTCTCTCTCTCTCTCTCTCTCTCTCTCTCTCTCTCTCAGTGCTACGTTCCCTTGGACCATATTTATGTTGGAGGGTTAGGGTTTATCCATTGGAAATTGGAGATTAGGGTTTTGAGAGAAAACAAGGAGCGAATATTTCGACAACATATCGATTCACTCACTTGTATTCACTCTTGTGATGAGATGTGACTGAGAGAAGAGAGTGTGCATTTCCTCTCTCTTACTCTCTCCTAAGTCTTCACTTGTACTTTTATTCTCTCTCATTCTTGAGGCACCAGGGTTTCCTGGAATATCTTAGAGTTCTAGAGTTAGGGTTTATCCATTGGAAATTGGAGATTAGGGTTTTTATAGAAAAACGAAAGGAGAGTGTATTTCTACAACATATCAATTCATTCACTTGTATTCAATCTTGTGATGAGATGTGACTAAGAGAAGATTGTGCACATTTCCTCTCTCTTACTCTCTCTTAATTATTCTCTTATATTGTATTCTCTCTCTTGAGGTTTCTTGGAGAAACTTGGAGTTCTAGGGTTATGCTTTATCACTAACAAATTCAAGATTAGAGTTTTGATAGAAAACTGGAAGGAGAGACTACTCTTAAAAAATATCTATTCTCTCTTGAGGCGCTAAGGTTTTTTGGACCATCTTGGAGTTCTAGGGTTAGGGTTTATTCACCCTTGTATATATCAATTCACTCACTTGTATTCACTCTTGTGATAAGATATGACTAAGAAAAGAAAGTGTGCATTTCCTCTCACTTACTCTTTTAAGTCTTCATTTCTATTCTCTCTCTCTTGACGTGCTAGGGTAACTTGGAGCATCTTTGATTTCTAGGGTTAGCATTTATCCCTTGAAAATTGGAGATTAGTGTTTTCAAAGAAAATCAGAAGGAGAGAGTCTTTCTACAACATATCGATTCACTTACTTGTATTCACTCTTGTGATGAGATGTGACTAAGAGAAGAGAGTGAACAATTCCTCTCTCTTAGTCTCAAGTCTTCACTTGTATTTGTACTATCTCTCTCTCGAGGCACTAGGGATTCTTGGAGCATCTTGGAGTTCTAGCATTAGGGTTAATCCCTTGGAAATTGGAGGTTAGGGTTTTGAGAGAAAACCGAAAGGAGGGATTATTCTACAAAATATCAATTCAGTCACTTGTATTCACTCTCTCAGTCACTTGTATAGACTAAGAGAAGAGACGGAAATTTCCCTTTATGTTACTCTCTCAAGTTTTATACTTGTAGTCTCTCTCTCTCTCTAGGCACTAGGGTGTCTTGGAGAACATTAGAGTTCTAGGGTGATGGTTTATCCCTTGAAAATTGGAGATAAGGGTTTGAGATAAAACCGGAAGGAGAGAGTCTTTCTACAACATATTTATTCAATCACTTATATTCAGTCATGTGATGAGATGTGACTAAGAAAAGAGAGTATGCATTTCCTCTCTCTTACTTTGTCTTATGTTTTCATTCGTACTTGTATTATTTCTTTCTCTTGAGGTGCTAGGGTTTCTTGGAGCATCTTCGAGTTCTTGGGTTAGGGTTTATCCCTTGGAAATTGGGGATTAGGGTTTTTTGAAAAAATAGAAAGGAGAGTCTTTCTAGAACATATCGATTCACTCGCTTGCATTCAATCTTGTGATGAGATGTGACTAAGAGAAGAGAGTGTGCATTTCCTCTCTCTTACTCTCTCTTAAGTTTTCACTTGTACTCTCTCTCTCTCTCTCCCTCTCTCTCTCTCCCTCTAGGTGAAAGGGTTTCTTGGAGCACCCTGGAGTTATAGGGTTAGGGTTTACCACTTGGAAATTGGAGACTAGGGTTTTAAGAGAAAACAAGAAGGAGAGACTCTTTCTATAACGCACCGATTTACTCACTTATGTCTTTACTTGTACTAAGAGACTATGCATTTCCACTCTATTGCTCTCTTAAATCTTAACTTGTACTCTCTCCTTCTCTCTCTCTCTCTCTCTCTCTCTCTCTCTTGAGGCGTTATGGGTTCTTGGTGCATCTTGGAGTTCTAGGGTTAGGGTTTATCCCTTGGAAATTGAAGATTATCGTATTTAGAGAAAACCACAAGAAGATAGTTTTTTCTACAACATAATGATTCACTCACTTATGTTCACTCTTGTGATAACATGTGACTAAGAAAAGAGGGTGTGCATTTCCTCTCTCGAAATATCCCTTAAATGTTCACTTGTATTCTATATCTCTTGAGGCATGAGGGTTTCTTGGAGAATCTTAGAGTTCTAGGCTTAGGGTTATCCCTTGGATATTAGAGATTAGGATTTTGAGACAATTACAGTAGGAGAGATTCATTTTACAACATATTGATTCACTCACTTGTATTCACTCTTGTGATAAGATGTGACTAAGAGAAGAGGGTGCACATTTCCTCCATCTTACACTCTCTTAAATTTTGTACTTCTAATATCTCTCATTGTCTTGAGGCGTGAGGGATTATTGGAGCATCTTGGAGTTATAGGGTTGGGGTTTATCCCTTGGAAATTAGAGAAAACCAAAAGGTGAGAGTCTCTCTACAACATATCGATTCACTCACTTGTATTCACTTTTGTGATGAGATGTGAGTAAGAGAAGAGATTTCACATTTCCTCTCTCTTAATCTCCCTTATGTCTTCACTTGTACTGGTATTCTGCCTCCCTCTTGAGGCGCTAGGGATTCTTGGATCACCTTGGAGTTCCAGGGTTAGGGATTATCCCTTCGAAACTAGAGATTAGGGTTTTGAGAGAAAACCAAAAGGAGAGAGTGTTTCTAGAACATGTCGACTCACTCACTTGTATTCACTCTTGTGAATAGATGTGACTAAGAGATACGATTTTGCATTTCCTCTCTCTGAATAAGAGAATACGGTTTCTTGGAGCATCTTGGAATTCCAGTCATGTGGTTTATCCCTTGGAAAATGGAGATTAGGGTTTTGAGAGAAAGTCGGAAGGAGAGTCTTTCTACAACATATTGATTCACTCACTTATATTCACTCTTGTTATGAGATGTAACAAAGAGAAGAGGATGAACATTTTCTCTCTCTTAATCTCTCTTAAGTTTTCACTTGTACTTGTATTATCTCTCTTTCTTGAGGCATTAGGGTTTCTTGGACCATATTCAAGTTCTAGGGATACGATTTAACCCTTGGAAATTGGATACGAGGGTTTTGAGAGAAAAGAGGAAGGAGAGAGTCTTTCTACAACATATCGATTCACTCACTTGTATTCACTCTTGTGAAGATATGTGACTAAGAGAAGAGAGTGCACATTTTGTCTTTCTTACTCTCTCTTAAGTCTTCATGTGTACTTGTATTCTTTCTCTCTCTCTCTCTCTCTCTCTCTCTCTCTCTCTCTCTCTCTTTTGAGTCGTCGGGTTTTCTTGGAGAATCTTGGAGTTCTAGGGTTAGGTTTTATCCTTTGAAAGTTGGAGATTAGTGTTTTGATAGAAAACCATTATGAGAGAGTCTTTCTAGAATATATCAAATCACTCACTTGAATTCACTCCTTGGATAAGATGTGACTAAGAGAGGAGAGTGAACATTTTCTCTATCTTGCTAACTCTTAAGTCTTCACTTGTACTTCTATTCTCTCTCTCTTGAGGTGCTAGGGATTCTTGGAGCATCTTTGAGTTCTAGGGTTAGGGTATATCCCTTTGGAATTGGAGATCAGCATTTCGAGAGAAAACTGGAAGGAGAGACTCTTTCTACAACATACGGATTCACTCACTTGTAATCAATCTTGTGATGAGATGTGACTAAGAGAAGAGAGTGCGCATTTACTCTCTCTTTCTATTATGCCTTCACTTGTAATTCTATTCTCTCTCTCTCTCTCTCTCTCTCTTGAGGTGGTACGGTTTCTTCGAGCATATTGGAGTTCTAGAGTTAGGGTTTATCCCTTGGAAATTGGAGATTAAAGTTTTGAGAGAAAACCGGAAGGAGAGACTATTTCTACGACAAATTAATTCACTCACTTGTATTAACTCTTGTGATGAGATGTAACTAAGAGAAGAGACTGTGCATTTCCTCTTTCTTACTCTCTCTTAAGTATTCACTTGTACTTGTATTCTCTTTCTTGAGGCGCTAAGGTTTCTAGGAGCATATTGGAGTTCTACGATTAAGGTTTATCCCTCGAAAATTGGAGATTATTGTTTTGAGAGAAAAGAGATTGTTTCTACAAGTGAATACAAGTGATTGAATCAATATGCTATAGAAAGACTATTTCCTTCTAGTGTTCTCTCAAAACCCTCATCTCCAATTTCCAAGGGACAAACCCTAACACTAGAAATCCAAGAAATCTATTCACTCACCCTTATTCACTCTTCTAATGAGATTTGACTAACAACAGAGAGTGTGCATTTCCTCTCTCGTACTCTCTCTTAAGTCTTCACTTGTACTTGTATTCTCTCTCTCTTGAGGTGCTAGGATCCCTTGGAGCATCTTGGAGTTAGAGGGCTAAGGTTTATCCCTTGTAAATTGGAGATTAGGGTTTTGAGAGAAAACAAGGAGAGAGTCTTTCTACAACATATCGATTCACTCACTTGAATTCGCTCTTGTGATGAATGTGACTAAGATAAGAGAGTGAATTTCCTCTCTCTTACTCTCTCTTAACTCTTCACGTGTACTTGTATTCTCTCTCATTCTTGAGGCATAAGGGTTTCCTGGAGCATCATAGAGTTCTAGGGTTAGGGTTTATCCCTTGGAAATTAGAGATTACGGTTTTGAGCAAAATATCATTATGGTTTTGAGAGTCTTTCTACAACATATTGATTCACACACTTGAATTCACACTTGTGATGAGATGTGACTAAGAGAAGAGAGTTAACATTTCCTCTTTCTTAGTCTCTCTTATGTCTTCACTTGTACTTGTATTATCCCTCCCTCTTGAGGTACTAGGTATTCTGGGAGCATATTGGAATTCCAGGATTAGGGATTATCCCTTCGAAATCATAGTTTACAGTTTTGAGAGAAAGCCAAAATGAGAGAGTGTTTCTAGAACATGTCGATTCACTCACTTGCATTCACTCTTGTGAAGAGATGTGACTAAGAGAAGAGATTGTGCATTTCCTCTCTCTGACTAAAATAAGAGGGTTTCTTGGAGCATCTTGGAGTTCTAGTGATGTGGTTTATCCCTTGAAAAATGGATATTAGGGTTTTGAGAGAAAATAGGAAGGAGATTCTTTCTACAACATATCTATTCATTCACTTGTATTCACTCTTGTGATGATATGTGACAAAGAGAAGAGAATGCAAACTTTTTCTCTCTTACTCTCTCTTAAGTTTTCACTTGTACCTGTATTATCTCTCTCTCTCTCTCTTGAGGCGCTAGGGTTTCTTGGACCATATTCGAGTTCTAGGGCTAAGGTTTAACCCTTGGAAATTGGAGACTAGGGTTGTGAAAGAAAAGAAGGAGAGAGTCTTTCTACATTATATTGATTCACTCACTTGTATTCACTCTTGTGATGAGATCTAACTAGGATAAGAGAGTGCACATTTCATCTTTCTTACTCTCTCTTAAATATTCATGTGTACTTGTACTCTCTCTCTCTCTCTCTCGGAGTCGGGGTTCCTTGGAGCATCTTGGAGTTCTAGGGTTAGGTTTTATCCCTTGGAAGTTGGATATTAGTGTTTTAAGAGAAAACAAGAAGGTGAAAGTCGTTCTAGAACATATCAACTCACTCACTTGTATTCACTCTTGGGATGAGATGTGGCTAAGAGAGGAGAGTAGTAATTTTCTCTATCTTACTAACTCTTAAGTCTTCACTTGTACTTGTATTCTCTCTCTCTCTTGAGGTGTAAGGGTTTCCTGAGGCATATTGGAGTTCTAGGGTTAGGGTGTATCCCTTTGGAATTGGAGATCAACATTTCGACAGAAAACTGGAAGGAGAGAGTCTTTCTACGACATATCGATTCACTCACTTGTACTTACTCTTCTCATAAGATGTGACTAAGAGAAGAGAGTGCACATGTCCTATTTCTTTCTCTTTTTTTTGTTTGTTTGTTAATTGGTCTGGACCTTCTTGGCATCGGGATTAACCTTTGGCTTGAGAAACCGCGACTCAGGGGCATCTAAGCTGTCAAAATCACCCAGGGATCGCACCTGGCCTGAGCCACACCAACCCTTAACATGGTTGTATTTTTTGTCCCCACAGGTTTCGAACCAGTGACTTTTCAACCCAGAGTGGCTTAACAACACACTCTGTCACCAACTGTCCTACACCTCGGGGACGTACTCTTTCTTTCTCTTAAGTCTTCACTTGTACTTCTATTTTCTCTCTCTCTTAAGGTGGTATGGTTTCTTTGAGCATCTTCGAGTTCTAGGGTTTGGGTTTATCCCTTGGAAATTGGAGATTAAGGAGTGTATTTCTACAACATATAGATTCACTCTTGTGATGAGATGTAACTAAGAGAAGAGAGTCTGCATTTCCTTTTTCATACTCTCTTCTGAGGCACTAGGGTTTCTGGGAGAATCTTGGAGTTCTAGGGTTAGAGTCTATCCCTCGAAAATTGGAGATTAGTGTTTTGTGAGAAAACCGAAAGGAGAGAGTCTTTCTACAAGTGAATCACAAGAGTGAATACAAGTGAGTGAATAAATGTGTTTTAGAAAGACTCTTTCCTTCCATTTTTCTCTCAAAACCCTCATCTCCAATTTCCAAGGGACAAACCCTAACCCTAGAAATATAAGATGCTCCAAGAAAATCTAGCGCCTCAAGGGCTAGGGTTTATCCCTTGGAAATTAGATATTAGGGGTTTTAAAGAAAAATGGAGGGAAAGAGTCTTTATACAACATATTGATTCACTCACTTGTATTCACTCTTGTGATGAGATGTGACTATGAGAAGCGAGTGTGCATTTCCTCTCTCTTACTCTCTCCTAAGTCTTCACCTGCACTTGTATTCTCTATCTTTCTCTTGAGGATCTAGGGATTCATAGAACATCTTGGAGTTCTAGGATTAGGGTTTATCCCTTGGAAATTGGATATTAGGGTTTTGGGAGAAAACTAGAAAGAAATATTTTTTCTACAACATATCGATTCACTCACTTGTATTCACTCTTGTGATGAGATGAGACTAAGAGAGGATAGTGCACATTTCATTTCCCTTACTCTCTCTTAATTATTCTCTTGTACCTATATTCTCTCTCTCTTAAGGCATTAGGGTTTCTTGGAGAAATTTGGAGTTCTAGTTAGGATTTATCCCTAGCAAATTGGAGATCATGGTTTTGATAGAAAACCAGAAGGAGAGAGTTTTTTTACAACATATCAATTTAGTCACTTGTATTTTCTCTTGTGATGAGATGTGACTAAGAGAAGAGAGTGCGGATTTTCTCTCTCTTACTCTCTCGCAAATCTTCACTTGTGGTTGTATCCTCACTATCTCTCTATTGAGGCACTAGTGTTTCTTGGGGCCATCTTGGAGTTCCAAAGGGAGGGTTTATCCCTTGTAAATTGGAGATTGGAGCATTTCCTCTCTCTTACTCTCTCCTAGGTCTTCACCTACACTTGTATTCTCTATCTTTCTCTTGAGGAACTAGGGGTTCGTAGAACATCTTGGAGTTCTACGGTTAGGGTTTATCCCTTGGAAATTGGATATTAGGGTTTTGGGAGAAAACTAGAAAGAAAGAGTTTTTTCTACAACATATCGATTCACTCAATTGTATTCACTCTTGTGATGAGATGTGACTAAAATAAGATAGTGAACATTTCATTTCCCTTACTCTCTCTTAATTCTTATCTTGTACCTGTATTCTCTCTCTCTTGAGGCATTAGGGTTTCTTGGAGGAACTTGGAGTTCTAGGGTTAGGCTTTATCCCCAACAAATTCGATATCGGAGTTTTGATAGAAAACTGGAAGGAGAGAGTATTTTTACAACATATCAATTCACTCACTTGTATTCCCTCTTGTGGTGAGTTGTGTCTAAGAGAAGAGAGTGCATATTTCCTCTCTCTTACTCTCTCGTAAATCTTCACTTGTGATTGTATCCTCGCTATCTCTTTATTGAGGCGCTAGTGTTTCTTGGTCCATCTTGGAGTTCTAGAGGGAGGGTTTATCCCCTGGAAATTGGAGATTAGGGCTTTTAGAGAAACTGGAAAAATAGAGTGTTTATACATTATATCGATTCACTCTTGTGATGAGATGTGTCTAAGAGAAAAGAGTGTGCATTTGATCTCTCTTACTCTCTCTCAAGTATTCACTTGTACTTCTATTCTCCCTCTCTCCTGAAGCGCTAAGATTTCTTGGAGAATCTTGAAGTTCTAGTATTAGGGTTTATCCCTTGGAAATAGGATATACATATTTTGAGAGAAATGTAGAAGCATAGAGTCTTTTTACAACATATCGATTCTCTCACTTGTATTCAATCTTGTGATGTGATGTGACTAAGAGAAGAGAGTTCACATTTCCACTCTCTTAATTTTCAGTTGTATTCTCTCTCTCTTCAGGCGTTACCATTTATTGGAGCATATTGAAGTTTTAGGGTTAGAGTTTATCCCTTGGAAATTGGAGATTATGGTTTTGAGCGAAAACCGAATGGAGAGATTTTGTCTGCAACTTGTATTCCCTCTTGTGATGAGACGTGCCTAAGAGAAGAGAGTGTGTGTTTCATCTCTCTTTCTCTCTCTTATGTATTCACTAAGAGAAGAGTGTGTGGATTTCCTCTCTCTTACTCTCAAGTCTTCACTTGTACTTTCTCTCTCTTATTCTTGAGGCACTAGGGTTTCCTGGAGCATCTTAGAGTTCTCTCTTTCTAAATCTTAATCCTTCTCTTATACATGTATTCTCTCTCTTGAGGCACTAGGCTTTCTTGGAGGAACATGGAGTTCTAGGGCTAGGCTTTATCCCTAGAAAATTAGACATTAGGGTTTTGATAGAAAATCGAAAGGAGAGTCTTTTCACAACTTATCGATTCACTCACTTGTATATGGTCTTGTGACAAGATGTGACTAAGAGAAGAGATTGTGGATTTCCTATCTCTTACTCTCTCGTAAGTCTTCACTTGTAGTTGTATTCTCTCCATCTCCTTATTGAGGCGCTAGTGTTTATTGGAGAATCTTGGAGTTTTAGGGTGAGGGATTAACCCTTGGAAATTAGATATTAGGGATTTTAGAGAAACTAGAAAAATAGTCTTTCTACATTATATCGATTCACTCTTGTGATGAGATGTGTCTAAGAGAAGAGAGTGTGGATTTTCTCTCTCTTACTCGCTCTCAAGTCTTCACTTGTACTTGTATATTCTCTTTGCCTTGAGGCGCTAGGGTTTCTTTGAGCGGCTTGGAGTTCTAGGGCTAGGGATTCTCCCTTAGAAATTGGAGATTAGGGTTTTGAGAGAAAACCAAAAGCAGAGAGTCTCTACATAACATATCGGTTCGCTCACCTGTATTTTCTCTTGTGAAGAGATATGAGTAAGACAAGAGAGTGTACATTTTCTCTCTTACTCTCTCTTATGTCCTCTCACTTACTCTTTTAAGTCTTCATTTATATTCTCTCTCTCTTGCGTGCTAGGGTAACTTGGAGCATCTTTGAGTTCAAGGATTAGCATTTATCCCTTGACAATTGGAGATTGGAGTTTTCAGAGAAAACTAGAAGGAGAGAGTCTTTCTACAACATATCGATTCACTTAATTGTATTCACTCTTGTGATGAGATGTCATTAAGAGAAGAGAGTGTGCATTTCCTCTCTCTTAGTCTCAAGTCTTCACTTGTACTTGTACTTGTATTTTCTCTCTCTCTCGAGGCACTAGGGCTTCTTGGAGCATCTTGGAGTTCTAGCGTTAGGGTTTATCCCTTGGAAATTAGAGGTTAGGATTTTCAGAGAAAACCAGGAGAGTCTTTCTACAACATATTAATTCACTCACTTGTATTCACTCTTGAGATGAGATGTGACTAAGAGAAGAGAGGGAAAATTTCCTTTCTATTACTCTCTTAAGTTTTGTACTTGTAGTCCCTTTATCTCCCTCTCTCTCTCTTTCTCTACACTAGGGTGTCTTGGAGCACATTAGAGTTCTAGGATGAGGGTTTATCCCTTGAAAATTGGATATTAAGGTTTTGAGATAAAACCGAAAGGAGAGAGTCTTTCTACAACATATTTATTCACTCACATGTATTCAGTGTTGTGATGAGATGTGACTAAGAAAAGAGAGTATGCAATTCCTCTCTCTTACTTTGTCTTATGTATTCCTTTGTAATTGTATTCTTTTTCTCTCTTGAGTGTCTATGGTTTCTTGGAGCATCTTCTAGTTCTTGGGTTAGGGTTTATCCCTTGGAAATTGGGATTAGGGTTTTTTGAAAAAAAAGAAAGGAGTCTTTCTACAACATATAGATTCACTCACTTGCATTCACTCTTGTAATGAGATGTGACTAAGAGAAGAGAGTGTGCATTTATCTCTCTTACTCTCTCTTAAGTCTTCACTTGTACTTGTACTCTCTCTCTCTCTCTCGAGGTGAAAGGGTTTCTTGGAGGACCTTGGTGTTATAGGGTTAGGGTTTACCACTTAGAAATTGGAGGCTAGGGTTTTGAAAGAAAACAAGAAGGAGAGACTCTTTCTATAACACACCAATTTACTCACTTATGTCCTTACTTGTACTAAGAGAGTAGGAATTTCCACTCTATTACTCTCTTAAGTCTTAACTTGTACTCTCTCTTTCTCTCTCTCTATCTCTCTCTTGCTCTCTCTCTTGAGGCGCTATGGGTTCTTGGAGCATCTTGGAGTTCTAGGTTTAGGGTTTATCCCTTGGAAATTGGAGATTATGGTATTTAGAGAAAATCACAAGAAGATAGTTTTTTCTACAACATATCGATTCACTCACTTATGGTCACTCTTGTGATGATGTGTGACTAAGAAAAGAGAGTGTTCATTTCCTCTCTCTGACTCTCCCTT
>SNQJ01S0247944.1:0-13030 GCA_010110895.2 Picea sitchensis
CGGTGACACTATAGCAGTCCGGCGGCTGATAGGTTTATCTAAAGAGGGCTTCAGGAAATCTAGGCCGATCTGTACACAGGTGTTGTCTGATGCGCTACCACTCGAAGAGGTACCAACAAGGGTTACAAGGGTGGCCAATAGATGTGTGCTTAAGAACCACTTGTATTTCCTGCGTATATGAATCTCTCAACTGCAGGTTTATGCGTGTAACGACAGATCTCTGTGGCTTAAAGACATTGGAATACGTCTCTACCCTAAAAAAAAAAAAATCCCACAATTTCTGCCAAGGAAAGTGCTTTGATACCACTTGCAAGATACCAGATATAATAAATATGGAGAACAGAAATAAAATGCTAGAAATGGCAGAATAGCAGTGATATAACCAGCATAATCTCCACAATAACACAAAAATGATATAAGAACAACAACAAAAATAACACTTTGATTCAAAAAGCAATGTTCACGGGCCTCTTCAAGGGGGCAACCTCTAGTCAAGCAGTGCTCTGTTACAATAATCTCCAAGCTAGGGTTTTCATACCCTCGACCCTTATTATACTAAATATGTCTATCAAGAAAAGCATCTAGAGGAAGATCCTTCTAGAAGCATAAGCTTCTATTAGGTCTTCTTATATCCGCCTTATTCTATTTTATTGAAATGCCTTATTAATATTGACCTTTATTACATCCGAATATATTGATCTACCTATGTGCGGGTTAGGACCCTAACATAAATATTAGGTGGTTAACTACAACATTGTATTGGAATAATCTCCATTGCAATAAATTGTAAGAAAATGAAAGAATAGACATTGTTTCTACACAAACCAAAACTTCATTGAGTGATCTATTAACATTAAATAATGTTACATATTTATACATTGAGATTGAGATTTAACTTAAGATGGACACACTATCTTAACTAGACTAACAACTTGATGAGAGAATATTTCAACCACACATCAATCTAGGAGCTAACTAATTGAAGAATATCTCTCATATAAAACTAACTCTAACACCCTCCTAACTAATAGAACCAAACCACTCAAATAAAAATAAACTCTACCTCACATGATCTCCACATTTATCTACTCTTAACTAACACTTAATTCAAAATTAATTGCATTCTCTTAACTAACACTTAATTCAAAATTAATTTTATTCTAGGTGCCTTCATAACAGTGGGGAAAAAATAGTATAAGTTTTAGAAGAAAATAAATTAAAAATATCATATAAATCTAAAAGTGTGAAAATAGTATACCATTGGATAGAGGATTTAATAACAAATCCACTAGCATCAATTATGACACCTAATATGGAAGAGGAGAAGAGGTTTCACCACTACAAGTTATAGCTACAAAAAATCCTACAATGATTTGTATTTTTAAATGCTCATAAAAAATAAAAATAAAACACATGTGAGCCAACTAGCTCATGGTTCTACTCTTATCATTGTGAAAATACAAAAGACAAGAAAATTGTGTGAAATAGAGGATGCCACAAAGACTATCAAAATTAAGAGAACAACAAGAAAATAATGTATGTCAACCCATTTCCCAACCTTCAATGCACCTAATTGGAGAGTCTTAAAGGCATCCAATTGAGGGTAATATTGGCAATTATACTCATAGTTTTGATTTATATTCTAGTAAAAATAATTTACATAGCATTTTTTTTGTATTTTAACTCATGGTCTATATGTAAACCTCAAATCCATTAAATTTGGATTAATTCCATACTAACCCCCTTTAAAGACATGTCAAAGACAACCTTTCTAAAGCCCAAAATTGGGGTTTCTAAAGTGCAAAATCTGGTTCCAAAAGTGTAAATATTTTGTTCCAAAACTGCGCTTTTCGATCCAATATTTGCACATTTGGAACTAGATTTTTCACTTTTGAATATGATATTGGTACTTTCATGACTAGATTTTGCACTTTTTTACCTCTCACTGACTTGACTAGGGTCAGTGACAGACATGATTTAGATCACTATGACTTTTCACACTAGATCTCATATCTGTACATTCAAATTGTGCTAACAAAAAGGGAGGACAAGTCTTACCTTTTACCAATGTTTGTCTTCACGTGATCCCAACTAATGCAACTCCAAGACTCCACTCTTAACTCCTGCAATCAGTCACTTGAGAACAAGCAACAAAATACACCTTCCCCAAATTCATTTGGCATAAAAAGAATATAAATCACAACAAGATCTAATCTACTTTGCTCAAGAAAAAGTAGATCTTCCAATGTCTAACATAGAACAACCACGAATTACACACATTAGAAGGGAAAATGTCATAGATCTATATATGAAAATATGAGAAAGCATAACAACATTGTATTTACCTTGAGACCATGTAGCACTTTCTCAGCTCAAATGTCTAACATAGAAAAACCATGAATTACACACATTGGAGGGGAAAATATCATAGATCTATACATTAGAATATGAGAAAGTATAACAAGATTGTGTTTACCTTGAGACCATGCAACACTTTCTCGACTCCATGTTCCCAAGACTCCTTCTTATCCCTCTCTCTCATGTGTGGATGTTCCAACAATCAAATCTAAAGATAGCAGTAGGAATGTCTCTCTGGTTATATTCTAGTAACATGAGGCTATGATGAATGAATAAGCACTAGCCCATCTCCTTGATTTGGTCTTCGTTTCTAGGAATATGGAGGAAGCTCAGAGATAGGTTCTAGGATTGGAATTTGATGAAAATAGGTCATGCACAAGTTCCATGGCTCGTGATGTATCATGGCTAACCCATCCTTCAATATTCTCCTCGTAATTCATCAAATCTAGAAGGTTCTAGGGGCAGTCACTTGTTTCATTAAGGAAATCAGTGATCAATTTCTCCTTGCATGAAGACAACAAGCGGCCAGACATTGTTTTAGCTATGGAAAGAGAGACCGTGATTACAAAAAAAAAAAAAAAAAATGGTGTTTTGTGGAAAAAGAATGTAATTTCAACAAAATGACATCAGTAGGTCCCTTGTGAGGCCTGGGGTGACAAATAGAGGTGTAACATATGCCTCCTAATTTATAAGGTCAGAAGAGGAACGGTTGGCCAAAATAAATTACCAAAGTACATGGTAGTGGAGTGACAAAAAGTAAGGAGCTCATAGATCAAAGAACTAGGAAGTACCTTCAAACAATTGTCAACCAATAAAATATAGATCATCCCAAGATAGGCATACCCATGCTCAGATGTAGGAAAAAACATGGCTTCCAACACGATACATTGTGGATCCATGAAATAATATGCAAGACCATGGCCACACAAAAGTACATGATGGATCCATGTCATGAAAGAGATCATAGCCACAAGAAAATAAAATGTGGATCTATGTCACGGTATACATTAGGAAGACATCCAACACCAACAAAAGTGTCAATGTGGTTTTCAAAGTACTCATACAAAAATGATATACTCCATCGCAACTTGGGAGGGGTAGCATAAATGGTTGATGCCCTTGAGCCCAAGGTCTTCAATCAAACCTTGTTGATGATACAATTCCACAACATGCAAATGGACGAGTCGATGTCGAGCATGGTAGAAACCGCTTGATTACCAGACGTTGATGAATATTGTTAATAGACGGAAGGGGATCCACCAATAATGAAAATGTACCCCAAGGTATCTAGTACAATCTTGCAAGTGTTAATAGTGTAGCAGATGTCAAATAATTATAGAATCAATAGATTATTAGTCAATGAGGTAAACCCAATGTCAATCGTCGTTAAATTTGGACGACAAAAAATGCATTTAATTTTTTTATGGGTTAGACTTCAACAAAAATGAAATTTTCATAAATATTTTAGATAATCTTTATACAATGTCATTATGGAAACGCTAAAATCACCACAACCAAGATCAATAAATTAGAACACAATCTACGTAACAATATAATTATTGTTATTCATATATAATTAAAATCAATCAAATCACTTTAAAAAAAAATAAAAAAATAAAATTAATATATAATTAAAATAAATCCAAATCATATACAACCAAAATGAATCCAGATTAGAGACAATTCCTATAGAATACAATGCCTTAATCCAACAATGTTGGGTGCATAAATAAATTGGGCAGCCATCAAAAGTGCCACGATGATGTTGGAGCCGGGAGTTGGTCCACCATAAAATCTCCCATCATATCACAACGCCCATTTATGCAAGAACGAATATCCACTTCAGCGTCACTTGGACTTCCATCGATTTCGACGTGGAAGTCGAGGGAATCTTGGAGGGGCATACACTCAATCTCTTGTACGAAGTGGCCATTGATATTTATTTTGGGAGTAGGCTAACTCGGGAGCAATCTTCCCTCCCAAGCCTACTCCCTTCGGCAGGTAGCTTTCCTCTTTCTGGAAACTCCCCGTTCGTGCTGTGGCACTATCCCCCAAAAGTTGCCAGCATTCTGTAGTGTGAGAGACTTGATAAGAACCCCATCACCCCATGGCATGCATCCATCCATCTATTTTTCTGTCAATGCACCCTCAGCCCTGTTTGTTTCTGGCACCCATATCCGCTCACTGCATCGTCGGTCGATGATCTAGGCATCACCCTATACTTGGACCACCCTGTCATTTTAATTAATTGCAACTACATGTTGGTAGATGGAGGAGGGCATGCTTCAAAACCAAATTCAATTTTGAATGTTCAAATGATCAGAAACCAATTATGTGTCCATTCCCCATTTAAAATTTGACTACCTACAGAGCAAGAGAAGCCGCAAGTGGAGGAGGAGGATTGTTTGAGAGAGTATTTGTTTGAAGCCACTGATGATCAGCTCTAGAGGCCTCAGAGTCATTTGCGAAATGCAGAAGCTCTCTTTAATAATTTGCTCATTGTACTATATGATGCCTCATTACTCTTCTGATCTTTTGGTGGTTGTTTTTTCAATGGCGGCCTTACTGTGTATGAGTGAGGCTGTGGATGGTCCAAACATGAGAGATATCTTGGTGAGCAAGGAGTTTCAAGTATCGATGGGGAAAGCATGGAAGGAGAGCTTCTCAAGTAATGATTTATACGAAGCAAGAGGAGGATGGGTTTACGTCGATTCAAACAATCCAATGTTGTGGAAAGTTCAACTAGAAAACGCACAATGTTCTTCCCAACAATTGTTGCCACCTCTCAGAGTGACTACTCTTTTCTCTATATAGCCATCAAATAATTGGCTAATTTTACATTCTTGAATTGATACATATGATGTTTTTCCATACACAATGTCCATTTTGCCAATTTGAATCGATGTTTGTAATTGCAGGCAACGAAATAGAACTTGATAATACTAAGAAAGATGGTGTGCCAACAGAGGAGGGTAGGAATTACACGGTGGTGGCAGACTTCCACACTCACCCATTCCCGGGACAGAGGCAAAGGCCATACTTAGACGATGTGAGTAAAGCATACGAGAGAGGAGTGCCAGGGATTGTGGTGTCATGTGTAGGAGTGTTCTACTATGGCTCTCAGAGTCGTGATTCCATGGATGGTCCTATTGATTATCCTCAGACTTTTGGCGAGCTACAAGGGGCAAAAAGAAGTCAGATTCGGTGACAACACAATTGATTCTGAAGGTCGTTGCAAACCATAATCGACTATCTTTGTTTATCTATGTTGTAAGTAGGTAACGTCGAGTTCTAGTACACGTTCAGTTCTAGGTGTAGTGGCGTGGTTGTGGCTCTGGGTATGAGAAATTATGCAAGAGGACATGGACTTATAACGCCCATATGTGTTATGTATGCAATAAATATTAATTTCTGCTATAAATAAATAAACAATGTTTACATCTAAAGTGTAAATTCTTGAATATGTTTACCAATTTTCTAAAATCCAATCTGCTTCTCCTTACCGACACCCATGTCGTGAAATAGGTATGAGCTACACTCTTGATGTTCTCAATAAAAGTGGAGCTCTACTACAATTCCACATAATGTTTGTGCTCTGAATAACGCTCGTGAATCTTCGAATACATGTTTGTGATCACAGGGTGTTGTTAATAACTCTCTTGATTCTACGAATAAGTAGTCAAGATTTTGTTAAATTGTATGCTTGTTATTATCTTATGCTAATTTGGTTCTTCAAAATGCAATCATTAACGAAAATTAATCAAAATTTTACATATCAATCTTTTCTTTAATCAAAATTTTACATATCAATCCATCACCATGATATTTTTAATTTATAAAATTATCTTCATTTTCTAATAGTTATAATATATATAATTGAGGTTATCTAATGATAGTTTTTATATGATTTGTTGTATCTATAATATGTTGATATATGATTTGTTTTGTTGTAATTATAGTAATAAAGTACTTTACAACTTAATATAGTTATATATTTACATGAAATATCTAAAAAATTAAAATAACATATATTTATACAAAATTTAGATTTATTAAGTAATAAATATATATATAAATTTTTATCATTAATTCTATATATGTATTATGATATAACCATAAAAAAAATTAATCCTCTAAAAAATTGATTTTCTCAATGTTTAATAAATTTGAATTTAAAATAAATCTACAATAATATTATTTCAATGCATAATTTGCAAAAATAAATATTATAATATACCATCATTTATTGTTTATATTCATTAAATATTACAATATGTTTTAATATACTCTTTATTATTTAGTATGTGTTATTTGGATTTAAAAGTTGTTTATATTTAGTTTCATCATAACCCGGTTAATTTTATTTTTCTTTGTATTAAGGCATTATATATATTCATCTATATCTATATTTTTAGCAATAATAATATAAAAATATTATAAAACTTATAATTTAATTTTTTTTAAATTCAAACTTTATCAAAGAATAAAATAGTAAAAAATTATAATATATAAAATTTTAGGAACACACATAAAGAAATAAATCTTAAATTTCATTAACAATTCATCATAATAATTAAAAATTGCTCTTCAACTAACTCTAGTAATTTTAGACTCCAGGTTAATTGTTTCTTAATTTCCATTATATTTCTAACAATTTTAAACTCCACAACATTTATTTCTTAATTTCTATTATATTAAATATTACAAGTATCAACTAACTCTAACAACTTTAAACTCCATGTTAATTGTTTCTTAATTTATATTATATCTCTAACAATTTTAGACTCCACAACATTTGTTTCTTAATTTCTGTTATATTAAGTATTACAAGTATCTAATATTTTACAAAGACAAATTCACATAAATTAAAGTTCAATTTCGAAAATGTTTGTTGAACATCATTTTTTCTTTTATATTTCCTAAGAAAGTATCTCTTTGTGATTGGGTAGTTGGAATAAGATGATCACACACTGAGGTTGTCAACTTGGAAAGTTGGGGAAAACTAACACAAGTGTTTGAGCATTTAAGGACATCTACATAAGGATAATATGGATTTAAAAGATTTAGATGAGTGAGTCTTAAGGACATCTACATAAGGATATTACCGATTTAAAAAATTTAGATGAGTGAATCTTGTAAGAAAAATATTTCATGATTATAATTTATTTTGAAAGTTGTTTAAAGCTTTTTGGTGAATAACTAAATATAAACATGGACCATATTATAATTGAGCTTGTATAATTTATTGTGGGTTTATTATAGTTTTTTTTTTAATAAAAACATATAAATATGGACATGATTGTATTTATTGAATTTTGTTTATGAGTTATAGTAACTCATTTAATACCAAAATTCTCATAGTAGTAACAAGTGTTATAGTAGCGGTTGTGTTCATGTTGTTAATGTTATAGTAGTAACAAGTGTTATAGTTGTGGTTATGTCCATGGTGTTGATGCGCCCCTTGACTATAATTTACTACTAGGGCATAATTGGACTTATGCCACGACCGCGGTCGTGTCATCTGTTTTCCGCACTTTATATTTTCCTCACTAAGGGAAAATAGTGACGATTGATCAACTATCCTTTGCACATACTATTCCTAATGCATCAGTTGGACCTTCAATCCCAGTGATCGACAATTCTCAACCGACAACTGAGGATATTGGTGTCGGAATGTATTCCTCTCTCATGGGTACTTTTGATTTCATGGCACCAATTCATCACATTTATACCATTTCCAGTGAGTCTTCATCGTCTATGAAGTCTGTTCTTTTCCGTACTTCATATTTTAATGACCCTTGGACCCTTCCTTCCTCGACTCTGTCAGGCGAAGGCCCATCATACACTGGAATGGAAATGCCACTGTCAGCAACAGAGGTTGCGTATCAGGTTGTTCTTAACATTATTGCTGACTCGGATCATGTCTCCTCGCAGAAGGACGAGTAGGATCATGTTCTTGAACCTGTATGGGCCACCCAATTGTCGTGTTCGCATGATTTCCTTGTTGATAATTTACCTTTGGATATAGCCATCTTAAAGGCCATGGGACGATATGCATCATCACTCTTACTTCCTCCTAGAACTTGCTAGGATCGAACATGACAACTTTAGATCTACTTTGAATGAGATGGTCGGTCACGTTGTGGTTCCACTAGATACACACAATGTGTATTCTGAAGGGAACATGGTGAATATTTCTCCTACCATCATGATTCAAAAGCATATGACTCACAGAATATCTAGAGAATATGAAGGAAAACATGTTGTGAACCCATCACTGCCTTGACATGTATGGTGTGAATTTATTACACTGTATTCCATTGAAAAGTAATGAAACAAAAACTTACTGCCAAAAAAACATGATTGTGCATTGGCTCCATATCTGGCCTTATAGTCTCTACTCTCTTTTTGTCTACATTAAATAATGGGCATGGAACTGAGGAAAAAGACAATGTACTACAAAATGAAAAACGTGGTACAAGCAAATCAAAATGAAATATGCATACCTCTGTTTCCAATTTGCACCTTCCTGCATCCACCTGCTCTTTCAACATTATTGATTGTTGCAACTTCCAATCTTTCATCTTGTCCGTGTGTCATTCAGTGTGTAATAAGTTATTCCTAAGTTCGAAGAGGTTGTTCTCGCCTAGGAAGACCCCCCTCCTTCATTGAAAAATGTGTGTTAAAAGAATACATTTGCAGGCCAATTTTTTAGACAGACATCTAACTTTATGTTTGAATTTCATTCAACCAAGTGCAAACTTAATGTTTTTTGTTTATCTACTATTTCAAAAAAACATCTCATTGGCATAAGGCACCCCAAGAAGGAACATTATTTGAAGCAAATACATGTTCCAAGATCAATATTTTTTACTTTACTTCAATTCATAGTTAGAGACATATGCAGAGAGCTTCAACTTCAATTTTATCTTGTAGTTTACTAATTTGAGGATGTCTTCAATTCATATTTAGAGACATATGCGGAGAGGAGCTTCAAATTCACTTTTATCTTGTAATTTACTAATTCTAGGATGTCCTATTTATGATCTTATAGTTTACTAATTCTAGGATGTCCTATTTATGAGCTTATAGTTTACTAATTCTAGGACGTCCTATTTAGGAGCTTGTAGGACTTGTCTCATTGCCTGATAACTTGCATACTATGAAGTTATGAATATGAATAGGTAGTGTCAAAAATATTGTCTAAAAGAGAAATCCAATTGAATGTGTATGGTGCATGTATAAATCCAATTGAGTGTGTATGGTGCATGTATATAGCTGGTTATAGTTGCAAAAAAGTGGTCTAAGCATGCAACATAGTGGCTTTGAAAAAGTTAAAATCCTTAAGTGGTGAGTTGGTGATGGCTTATATTCTTTATGGTCAACCAATTAAAACTAAGGAAATTTTCAAATAATGAGATCCTATTTGGATAACTTTTCACTAAAAAGTTTAACCTTTTAAAAATTAAAGGAAGAAAAGGACCAGGACTCTTATTTGGAATTTTTTTGATTTAAAATTTTAACATTATTAGCTAGAGGTTAACTAAAAATGGTGAGGTCTTATTTGGATATCTTTTCACAAAAAGTTTAATCTTAATTAAGTTTAACCTTTCACAAATTAAAAGAAGAATTTTATAGGCTAGTTAAAGATGATGAAACTTTATTTGGATATTTTTTTATTTAAAAATTAAACCTTTTACAAATTAAAGAAATAATTTTTTAATTGTTCCACTAAAGAATTTAAAAAAAATTGCATTTTAAATTTTATTTTTTATTTTGATTTGGGTTTGCATGTATATTGTAAATGTATCTTTTTATCAAACAACTCCAAAGTAACCTTGACAACTTAAGGGAAGAGGTTAAGAATTTACAAACTACAATGGATACACATCACCTAAAGTATAAGCAATAACAAGATAAAGTTCAAATTCATATTTTGTTTTCCTCTCTGCCACATAAATATAATATTTAGCAAATTTTTAACCATGCGAAATCAAGCTCATATAAAAGCCTTCTTCAGGGTTTAGATTATATGCTTAACTTATATTTACTTTCTTCAAGCTCTACCATCATTTCCTCTAGCTCACCTAGATTACTGTACAAACACAAACTTTTTTTTATCTCAAATGTTACTTTTTGTCCAATTTGACTAGATATAAACAACTTAACATTGCCCATATCAAATCGAATCCTTACCATGCAATCCATCCATAAATTCAATTTGAATACCATAAATTCAATTTGGGATTCAAATAGAAGAAAAAAAAAATAATAAAGCATCCCAAAACACTAAATTTTTTCATTGTAAGGACCTTTTTCCATCAACAAAATCACTTAACGCTAAATTTTTTCATTATAAAGAACTTTATCCATCGACAAAATCACTTAATGCTGAGTTCTGCTGAGTTCGCATGGTAATATTGTTGGTTTCAATAAAGAAGGGCTATAATTTAATTTTGAGTTGTTAAATTATTATTTTTTTCCTAAAATTTAAAATAACTTTGTATAGTGTATTGTTTACCAAATCCAAATGTGAATTTATATATAATCGCTATGGTTTATGGAGTATTATATGTTGCTGGATTAAATCACATGTATGACAAGGATATCGTTACTACAATAACACTAGTTATTCTATTACACCCACTGCATTTAGGTTAGTCTAAAAAGTTTAAAATCAAAATTATATATAAAAAAAAATGTTAATGTGAAAAATTGATAAAAATAAAAGATTATCCTCAGAAAACAATTCTCATCATAGAGCCTAACTAATTGGTAATCTTCCATACCAACTTGATGTGGCTTGTTAGCTAGCAATTTATTAGTCATAGAATCTAACTAATTGGTAATCTTGCATATCAATTTTATGTGGTTTGTTAGTTGGAAATTCATTAGTAGTTAATGTTAATTTCCTCAATAGAGGTGGATATTGATCTGTGTAATACATAACATATTATTTATTATACCATGTTAGATATAGATTTTGAATTTATGTTTTCAAAAGTTTCTTTTTTTTTTAATCAGATTTTTACAATTAACTTAGTAAATGGTTTAAGATATGATTTTCAAATTATTTTATTATATAATTTTGATAATTTTTAGTTGTGATAAAGTAAATCCAAATGAATATGTAAGAGATTTTAAATTAAGTTTTAAAAAATATAATTAAAATTTATTTTATAAAAAAATAAAATAAAATATTTTATTATTTTTTTCTATTTTAATTAAAAGCGATTATGTTTTAAAATTAAATAAAATATTTTATTATTTTTATCTATTTTAATTAAAAGAAATTATGTTTTATGTTTCATATCATAATATTTCAATGTTATTTTTAATTTATATAAAATAAATTATCTAAATAAAAACAAAACATGATGAAGTTCCTTTTTTTAATCACATTTTTTCAATCTAAATAAAACCAAAGCATGATGAAGTTTTTTTTTAATCACATTTTTTCAATCTAAATAAAACCAAAGCATGATGAAGTTCCTTTTTTAAATCCCATTTTTTCAATTGGATTTTCAAATGATTCAATAACAATTATTTGTAAAGGTAAAAAAATTGTGTATTTCCATTATTTTGATAATATTGAAAATTTATAAATAAATTTTATTTGATAAAAATAATAAAATGAAATGCTTATTAAAAATAAGTCAAATATAGTAATATAAAATATTTTAACCCCTAACTAAATAAAATATGTATATATTAAAAATTAAATATTATATATTACCTAACCTTTCAAATATCTATTGAAAAGTTAAATATTATTTAAAAAACATTTAAATATGACAATATATAACAAAATCATGAGCATCCGATCCGCTGTATGTAGTATTCTATAAGCTATCAGTAGGGTAAACAACACTACCGTCCAAATCCACTAGGGCAGATGAGAAGCCTTCACTGATATTTTCTTGAAAATGAAGAACTCCATGGCCAGGCTCCCCATTTGCACCGAACTCCAGCCAACACAGCGTTGAGAAAGAATGCAGAAGAGTATACCAGATTTCCCCACCCGTGAGGACTTTTCCCAAAAAATTCTAGCGAATTCTCCTTAGTGAGAATGTAACTGCCACTTGTCCATTTCACCCACACCAATACTTGAAGAGCACTGTATACCCATCTCCCAAGATGCCCGGAACCGATAACTAGTTGACAGCCCATTACAAGGCAAAACATCTCCAAAATTATCATCATGACAAATATTTTCTCCTCCAAGTTAAGCCATGACAACACATAAACCAAAACACAAATTCCCCCTGGATAATACATTGATGGAACCCGGGTCGTCAAAAGACACAAACAGGCAATTAAGAGAAATATTGCCTTCTTCAAGTTAAGAAATGGCAACGCAGTGAGCGCACTGAGGAAACTTAAAGCGAGGAATGCAGAAAACAGGCTCAACGCGAGGAGCGCACTGAGGAAACTTAAAGCGAGGGATGCATAAAACAGGCTCACGAATGGAAGCAGGTATAACAAAATCGAAAGAATCAAAGCTAAATATAAATAAGGACTAATAGAAGTAAGCCGAGAGAAAACAATGGCAGAGTCCATACACAAAGCAATACCAACGGCTGCTATTATCACTGCGAGTCCAGGCTTAGAGGGTAACGGGGAAATATCAGCTTCTTTTCCAGGCTTAGAGGGTAACGGGGAAATATGAGCT
>SNQJ01S0247945.1:2619-13030 GCA_010110895.2 Picea sitchensis
TATGTTTAGTCGATGGTGTTTGTTGGCTTGTAAGTTGATTTTGAGTACACCAAGATGCAGGAAACCACCATGTGCTTTGATGAAGTACGAGATGCGACAGTTGTTTGGAGAAAAAAAAAAACTTTGTTGGCATCATTTTTCAGTCTTGTATAATTTGTTTTCAAGATTGATGGTTTTCTTGGCTTGTGACAAAATGTCGCAGGAAAGTTTTTGCAGCCATTGGAGAGATGATTTTGTTGACGTTAAAGATTTCACAAGAGGGACTTGATTCTCAGTGGGAAGGTTGGCAGTCTTCCAAGCACAAAGAGAACATCGAGTCAGTAGTAGTCAGAGAACAGTGGTTGAGGGGCATAGCCAGTTGCAGTGCAAGGCATGTCAAAGTATACAGGTGATTGTCAAAAAGGCTTTTCAAGTAGAATCAGTTGATATAACTTGAAAGCAGAAGAGTATTGAAGCTCAGACAGATAATCATAAGCTTTTGTGGGTCCAAAAGCCTTTCAGTGGGAAGGTGTGATCAAAATCTAGACCAGGGGTCAAATTTTAGCTCAAAAATCAAAGTTCTCGAAATTGCCTCAAAACGAACAGGAGCGTAGCCCTCGTCGTCACGAACCCAATGCAACTCGTTTCGTCTCAAATGGACGTCAGGAGCGAGAGATATCGCGATCTGTTCGGAATGTCAAACAGGTAAAAAAAGGACGCTGACTGTGCAGTCTGTACGGATGTTGACGTGGCATGACCGTACATGCTGACGTGGAATGTCTGTAAACTGACATGGCAGGTTTGTACGCTGACGTGGAATGTCTGTAAACTGACATGGCAGGTTTGTACGCTGACGTGGAAGAAGTGATGTGGTAGAGTTGAGTTGACAGATTTTGGAGAATCACATTGCGACACGTGGCCCAGTCATGGGCTGCCACGTGGCACCCTGTTATTGGTATGGTTGGTTGTTTAAAAATTGTTATGGAGTCCGTGGGGATCGAACCTCGGACCTCCCCACCGTGTAAAGACTTTGCACCGTCCGCGCTGCCAACGCACCACCATATTAGTTCTTGTTATATAACGTTTTCATTTATATTTAAATTTAAACTACTTTGTGGTGACGCGGGGGTCTGGGCTGGGGCTTAGCCCCAGCGCCCAGTCGCACCCACCTTACATATGGCCATACTCTTTGTTAAATGGCACGCGGAGGTTTTTAAAACATGTAGCCCGTGGTTATATACATAACCACATGTGACCACAACCGAGGGTGCAAGGTTTGAAACAGTTGACACGGTTTCAACGGTTAGCCTTTTTTCTTATTGCGTGAGGTCATATGACCCTCATGTGCCCGAGAGCTAGGCGGTTAGGGGCTGGCGTGCCCATAACCATCCTACAGTTTGGATCGTTTTTCGGTTGCGCATGTGTGCTAGGTTTTAGCATGAATTTGGAGCGTGTTCTGGGTTCAAGCAAACAGAGGTGCGTTTTGGCGAACCAGAGCCAGCAAAGCTTGAAGGAAGAGGATGGAAGGAGGCCTATCTTTCTCATTTTTTGGCCGATTGAGGTGCCGTAAAAGCCCATCTAGGGGTTTTTGGACGTCTTGAATCCATTGGCACTATTATCAAGGCCATTTGAAGACATTTTTTGTAGGTTTTTAACCATTGAAGTTTCAGAGAGCTCCAAGGAGCTTGAAGCCCTCATTGATTGAGGACATGTTTTGGTGAGTCCAAGTTTGTTTTCTGTGACTAAATAGTCATTTTTGGCTAATTGTTATGCTCTGAACACATTGGGAGAGGTTTCAAATGCTTTTGAGGACTTTTACAGGTGTTTTTTCCATAGATAAGCTCAGGGAAGCTTAAGGCCACATGTAGAAGAGGTCATGCCCGGATGAGCCATGATCCGTTTTCAGAGTTTTATTAGTCATTTTTGGGGTTTTTATGTGTTCTGATCCCAATGGTGCAGTCAGAATTTCCATTGGAGTTGAGCAACAGCTTGTAAAATAACTTTTGACAAATTAATCCCAGAGAGCCAAGTCCATTAATGGAGGCTCAAGGAGATGTAACCCGGAGAGGGGTGAACTCCTTTATCATCTTGTTATTGTTGTGAGTTTGATGGTTTATTTGCTGCAAGTTGTGTTGCTGTGTATTTATTTAAAGCACATATTTAACCATTTAAAAGAACATTTGCTCACACATGAACATTTAAAGGAAGAAGCATAAACTTAGCACATAATCTATCTTGCATATTTTAACACATGAAGCAAGGTCCTGTAAAGTTTATTTTTAATAAGTAGAGGGTGCTTGCATAGCATAACAATCAGAAAGTTTATTTTTATTAAGTAGAGGGTGCTTGCATAGCATAACAATTCAACCTTCTATTTTCAGATCATCTAGTCACCCCCAAGCAAATCATCAGAGTTATAACGACTTCCAGAGAAAATTCCTTTGGCAAGGCCTTCAACCTAACAAGAAGTGGGCACTAGTAGGATGTGATAAGACCTGCATGCCAAAAAGCATGGGAGGTCTGGGACTCCAAGATCCAGGAAAGCTCAATCAAGTAATGGGAGCCAAAATGCAGGAGGTGGTTGAAAATACCAAATGCCTTATGGGTGCAAATATGGAGGCAGAAATATGCTCCCTCCATGCAAGCCAACCAACTCATTAGACACAATTTCTGAATACAGGGATCTAACATTTGGAACATAGAATGGAAAAACAGAGACCTGATACAAGATCACACCTTTTGGAGTAAAATGGAGAAAGTGCTAGTGTTTGGCAAGACTCAAGGGTAGCAACTCAAACCCTAAATGACTGAAGAGCTAACGCCTTAAACAAGTTTAAAACCAAGACACACTCCCAAAGAGTGCGAAGGATCTCGAAACCCGAGAGCAAGACTCCAATGATTTTCATTGGAAGACCTCTAACTAGGAATTAGGGGTCCCAGAGAACCTTGACCTGTAAGCTTGGCAACACTATGCAATTCACAGGAAAATCCCCAACCAAGAAGGCCCATACATTCTTAGATGGGGGCACTCCACAACCGACAAATTTTCAGTCAAAGAAGCCTACTACCTTCAAGGCAATTGCCAAAACTAGGAAAAGGAAAACATATGGAACAAGGTTTGGAACTCGACACTTTGGCCCAAGGTGTCCACCTTCCGGGTTGATTGCACAACATATTCCCAACTGGGACAACCTTTAGAAAAGAGGCTTCATTGGGCCTCAATATGCCTTATGAACAACAACAAGAGGAAACCAAAGAGAATCTTTTCAACATGTCACTACAACCAATCGATCTGGGACCAAGGAGCCCAAATGATGCGTCAATCCAATCATAACAGAAGCAACATTAGTGGCATGATTGAAAATTGGGACTCAACCACTTACAACAACCCTCTATTGAATTACATATGGCAACTCCTCCTTGGTTTTATTCTCTTCAGACTGAAGGAACGAAACAAAAGAATGTTCCACTCCAAGGACTCCACACAAGATTTAACTTGGGCAAAAATCATCACACTTGTCGAGGAAACAGTTAGAAGCAAACACTGGAAATTAGAGGACCTAAACTGCAGCCTAGAAGAACAATGCATTCTCCAAAGTTGACAGCCCAGTTTGATCAATAAACTGACGATCAAGACACCTAATCACAAAACAATAGTCCAATCACTTGGACCCCTCCTCCTGTAGAGTTCATAAAAATTAATTTCGATGGGGCTTCCAAAGGAAACCCGAGACCAACAACATATGGAGCCACACTCAGAAACACCAATGGAGAGATCCTTTGTCTAGTAGAAGGTTACTTGGGGGAAACAACAAACAATGCAACGGAGTTAATGGGCCTATTGCAAGGTCTCCAAGTAGCAATTGCTCGACATAGCCACCAACTCATCGTGGAGGGGGACTCGCAAATTGTCATCCAACCAATCACCAAAATCCTCCATCGGGAAAACCCGCAGAAAATCTCAACCACCGAGACTATCCGGGTCATAGAGGAATTTAGGGCCTCCTCGTGAGCTTCTCAACTCGACATCATACCTTCTCAAGCGTGAAAAGAGGCCAACATGGTAGCAGACCGGGAAAATGAAGGAGTAACAAAGGAGACAAAGCATATACACTGGGAAGCACACAGCTTTGAAGATTCAGACATCTCAGAGCGGTGTCAAACTCTAGCTAATAAGGATCTCCAACCCCGGATGGGGTGCCACACGAAGAGGGAAGGACACGCGGTTTAGTGTCAAGTGGTGCCATAAATGTTGGCCACCACCTCCCATCTCCTCGCCATAAATGAATGTGAGTGAACCCAGACGGTGGACACCAATGATGAGGCTTCCCACTCGTGCGAGCAGGACATGCGATCAACGCATTAAGACCACAACCTTAATGGCCAACGATACCACCCTCATCCTTATCAACCGCCTTGGAGGATTTGTAATGCATTTGAAGTTTGCAAAGCTGAAGGTTGAACCTTCGAAGAGCAGGAACAGAGCTTTGCTTCTAAGCATGCTACTAATGAAAGTATAAGCAGCCTCACGTAGGCGTTGGGATACATGGTATCAGCAATGACCTACCACGAAGCTTACATATAAGAATTTTGAAAAAAAGATTGGCTCTTAGCTAGTAGGAGGAAAACTGTGAAGTCTAGGAGAATGGGAAATCCACTCCCACATGCATGTTGAGGTGATTACCGGATAAATCCATCCGCAGCTACACGTAGAATATTCTTCACTATACCGAAAATTGAATCCCCTCACTGCTTCGTGAAGGATGCAAGAACTCCCCGCCTAAGAACAGAGCACGCCCTGTGAACGCTTTTCAAGTATTAATCACATCTTCTTTCATGGAGGAATAATTCCCAAAAGGAATGGAAGGAAACAAAGAGGAATTCACGATCGACGAACCTCCTGAGGTAGTCGCGCAGTGAAATAGGTAGATAGAGTACCTGGGTGGCAATGTAAAAGAATTAAAGGATGAGGCTGACCAGCCACCACTCCTTCATCCGGAGCACCTCGACTTAATCTTTTGACATCCCCAGCGTGGTGGACGACCAGATATTCAAGGCCAACCGCATAAATCAACGCCTTGATATGATCTACGCTGCCTACTCCAGTGCATCCCCAAGACGCCAATGCCCTACTTGCGCACAGGTCTACGCAAGTCCAATCAAGCGAGGAAAGAATGGAGACGAGGATAAGAACACCGACTAAAAGGTTTTTTACATGCTCACAATTAGAAACTCTTTTCTTTTGTTGCATACCAACGATATAGCTCAGTTAGCTTGTAGTAATGTTATTGTTGGCGTAGTAAAGACAAGACTTGGTGTCAAGGTGGCCATGCATCCCCGTTTCCTCCTGTGATGGCAACCTATAATTTTGTTTTTTTGAAAAGTGGTATGAGCCACAAATGTCTCGCTTCCTCACAAAGTGGACAACTAGGGCAAAACAACGCGTAATCCATGTAATCAAGAATCCTTTAATATAATAGACCCACCTTTTACTTAAAAAAGAAGACAAAGTTATCAAGATGATATACCCATTGGGATTTAGCCAGTAAACGCCCCATTGAGTAAATTTGTTCTTGATTTTTTCTAATATGGGTTGACAGGAGTGAGTTGAAAAAAAGTGGAGACAAAGGAGGATTCCTAGGTATTTAAAGGATTGCCACTTCCCTTCAAAAGGAAACCCAAGGATCCTGGTAATTATGTTAGTGAGCCTTGGGTAGATGTTCAAGGTATAAAGTTGGCTTTTAGCATTATTGATGAGTCCCCCCGAGGCTTTGGTGAACAGGTCTAGTTTGTTTTTTAATCTAGAGGTTGAGATAGAAGAAGCTTCATTAATTAAAAGAGTGTCATCAACAAACTGGGAGTGGTTTATCCTTTTTGTTACTTTGAAAATTTTTATGCCTAGGATGTTCTTTGCTTTCCTTTTAGAATCCAAGGTTCACCTTAGGGATTCAGTCACGAGAATGTAAAGGAATGGGGAAAGAGGGCATCCATGTCTCAAGCCTCTAGAAGCTTTGAAGAAGGGGGTGGGCTAACCATTTACAAAAGGGGCAATCCAAGGGCATGAAACGCAAGCAGATAGCCAATTAAGGAATTTGTCATTAAACCCAAATTTCTTTTGAACCTTGAAAATCAACTTATGCCCAACTATGTCAAAGGTATTAGTCATATCAAGTTTGAAAATCATCCCCTTTTCTCCCCAAGACTTACTTGAGTGGGTAGCTTCTTGTATCCGGATAATATTATCAATGATTTGTCTTTTTCAATAAAGCCTCCTTGGTTAGGAGAGATAAGCTTTGGGAGGAGGGGTTTTATTTGGTTGGCTATGATTTTTAATATGATTTTATCGAAGACATTACAAAGTGAGATTGGACAAAATCTAGAGAATGAGGATGGGTTGACTTCTTTGGGGACTAAAGCTAAGAAGGCAGAGTTAGTGTTACCTCTTATGCGAATTTGGATGAAATTCCAAAGGTTCTAATAATTTCATCCAACTTTTTGACAAACCCCGAGGGTGCGGATTTCGTCAATTTTCTTAAGGAAGCTACTAGCGAACAGAATGCAGAGACATACAACAGGGGTGGCCCCCACTAAAAGGTGAGGCCATGGCCAAACAATAAGAAGGGTTGCAAATGTGTTAGGGTTTTGGATCCTAACCAAATCTTGGCTAAGCTCAATTATAGTTCCATCTTACCAGCAACCTCATAGGGTATTTTAATTTTCTTCTGAGTTAAACATAAGCACATGGGTTATTATTATTCTATAGTATTAACTAATTATATAAACCATTTGTTTTCATTTTTTGATAAGTGTATAGAACAAATTTCCTATAGAGTGTGGCGATGCTTTTGATTGAAGATATTACAAAAAGAAGAAGGTTACACATTTTACGTTTTCGACCTTGATTTGTCATCATTGAAATTCAGTGAGGCAATCTTTGCCAAAAATGCAATTTTTTTTATTTTTAAGCAAAAAGGATTCAACACTCATCACTCCCCACATGGAATCATGCAATGTTAACATCTAATATATGCAATTCCATCAATCCAAGATGATTATTGTCGGATTTCAAACCAAAAATGTTCATTTCCCTCATCTTTATTTTGAGTTGCTAGAAAAAATGACCACTTTGTAACTATCACATGTCTATAGTGGTGAATGTGGTGGTTGATAAATGGGTGTTGACATAATGCAATGGTGGTGAGTGGGAGTGTTATGGTGCAAACAATTGTGAATTTTTAGGGTGTTCTGGGTGAACATGTATTAGGACCTAACTCCTTTAACCCTCAATTTAGGTAGAATAATATGTTTCCATGTAATAAAGGTTGACATTAGTTAATAAGGCCTATTTAATATTAGTGAACAAGTTAATGTAAGAAGACCTACTAGAAGCTTCCACTTCTAGAAAGATCTTCCTCTATAATACTTTAAAAAGATAGAATTAGTATAAATAAGAGTAGGATGTATGAGAAACATTGGTTCTGAGAATTATTGTAATAGAGTGTTGCTTTGATAGAGGTTTCCAAGAGGCAAGGAACATTGTGTTTCAATAAAGGTATCATTTTGGTTATGGTTCTCTACAATTTGTTGTTCCTACTGGCATATTCTGCAACGTTTTTGTTTTTTGTTGAATACAATAGATCTTGTACTTAAAAAGTAGACGAAAGCACTTTCCCACGGAACCGTGGAATTTTGTTTAGGTAGACGGTATTGTCGACGCTCTTTAAAGCACAAAGATTGTCGCCATACAAAAATGCTATGGGGAAGACTACACTCTAGGAAATACGCTGCATAGTTTCACTAGGGTTATCTAGAAACAACGCCACCTTGTTGGAAACCAATGTAACCCATGTTGGTACCTCTTAGGTAGTACCAAGACGCATTTAACTGTGACTAATTTAATCTTCTTTCATTCCTGCATGTACCAGTAGGTATATTCGTGAGTCTCCTAGGTCTCTAAACCAAATTTAGATCACCCAATCTACCTCGATTAAGTATAGTGATGTTGAGAATGACATTTGAGAAGATACTCTAGTACCTCGGTAATTAGGTAGTACCATCAGGGTAAAGGCCTTAGCCTCCTTAGTTGTGCCCTAAGATATTGGGTCGAGTATTAATTCTTATACCCTCGCATCGCATAGAGTTATAGCATAAGGAAAACCATTGTTTGTAGGAACCCTAAAACCTCATGGAGATCAATTCTTGCTTCCAAATTTTCCCTCCCCTCTCTATCCTCCCAACTTATTTTTTCCATTTATTTTCCCTCTATACCCTACCCTAGTTTCCTTTTCCCTTTTCCCTCTCCTATCCCTAGTTACCATACTTAGTCGCATTTCAAAATCGACGAGTTTGCGGTAGGTGAATTGGTGAGCCTCATCCCCATCCAATTTCCTATGTCACAAGTCTGATCGACCGCCTTGCTATATAATACTTAGCCTTTTTTCCAACTTGATGGATTCCCAGGGTCGAGCCTTCATTCTCCAAATTCCGCGATCTCCACTTTGCACCAAAAATTCTATGATCCTCATTACAACCATCAAATTTGTCGCTGGTCTTAAGTCCCTAAAGCATTTGGCTCCTCGCATGCAAGTCCGACTGACCACTTTTCTACACTTAATTTATTTTTGATCATCCATAACCGCTGGTTCATGGATTCTCTAGTTGGCGGTTTCCATGAAAAGCTCATATTCAAATCTTCCTCGTCCGGCCCCCTATTCTCGCGGCTTTTCCAATATGCATTGAATGTTGTTTAATGCTAACAACCGACAGTGTGTCTAAAAGATTTTGTCGCTTGGTGCTTTAAAACTGAAGAGATTATCATTAGATTGTATATTGCATTAATTCACCATTTGCCAAATGATTATATTATTGTCATCTCCCCGAAAGGATTTATTTCAAGTTATCATTCAACTGAAAAAATACTCTAGTCAACCTAATGGCAGCAACAACTAGACAATAGTTCTGTGGTGATACTTTAAATATCTTTGGTCATGAAGACCAAAACTTCCAGTGGTCCAGAGCATATTCATATTACTCCTCTCCTCCTACACAGAAAGATCTTCTACAAAACAAGTAATAGGGTCATCAAGCGCATGAGAAGAGTGTTGCAATATCTCGTCAATTTGTTTCATTGGTCTAGTGTGATTTCACATCAACACAAATTCATTTGCCTCAATAATGATCTCAGAATTTTCTTTCAACAATTTAAATGTAGCAAAGCACAAGGGTAGAGAATTCTCTTCAACTGATCTAATACTTTCCTCCTTGTAATTGTTACTATACTGTCGAAAAAGAACATCTTCAACATCACAATCATCCTCATATTTGTCGTATACAGTCAAATCAACAACATATGCATTGTCATCTAACAAGAACAAACTGGGAAGGTCAACCTATTTTTCAACAAACTGATTTGTAAACTCATCTTCTTGAGTGTCTACAAATGAATACATAAAACAATCAACCCTTTGCTTATCATGAGATAGATTAGAAGCTAAATCAACACCTCCTCTTTCAACCAGTGGAATATAGTTTTTTGTAGAATCATTTGCATTAAAAATTTCGAGAGGGCATATGCTTTTATGAATTTTCTTCTCAAGATTTAAATTAACCATTTTCTGTTCATATTCATTGTCAATTTCTTTAGCATCTAACTCCTCATCCCAAATCTGTTCACATGCTTGAATATTGTGTTGAATCTCCTGAATATTAAAGACTCATCAATGTTTTTTACAAGGAAAAGGCTCAATACTTGCTGCAGTGAAACCCGACGTATGTCTAAAAATTGTTCAATCCTAATAATGTCATTTAGATTTTGGTCCCAATTGTATAACTTAAGTTTCTTCCAAGTTTGCAACCTACTTTGATAGAAGTAATGCAACAGTCATAGTAATATACTTTACCATGTTTTAAGACTAGGCAATATAGCGTACTTGAACATTAGGTATTGGTGCAAACAAATAAAATGTTCATATCACATTAATAAAAATGTCAAGACATCTTTGTGATAACAATAATATATTTAACACAATACATTAATGTCTTAGTCCTACTTGGTTAGTTAATTCGTTTCAAGGTGGTTCAATATATATTTGATTGTTCTATGTAATATACACAATCTATTTTGCTTCTCCACCCATCAGCACTATATTTGCTTCATTTCGTATACTTTCTCCTCAAATTGATTGTCAGTCCTGTATTTGTCTCATTTTTTATACTTTCTTCTCAAATTCAAATTGATTAATAGTAGAGAACTAAATAAAAGGAAGAAAGATGAATATTCACTTTTTGTTGTCAAAATTGTTAAAATATGTGTTTGATATGTGATTGAATCTTGCAGGAAGCACTTATGCTATCATGAATGATTCCTTTTTAAAAATTATTATTATAAAAATAAATGCTTCGTGAGAATGCAAAGCTTACTTCTTTGACATCT
>SNQJ01S0247946.1:0-13030 GCA_010110895.2 Picea sitchensis
TTTGCCTAACCTTGTGATCACATCATACATCACGGCAGTCTTGCAGTTGAAATTTGTGGCATATAACCAATCTCTGATTTGCCATAGTTGGAAGCGGTTGCACCAATCTTTGGTTTTAGCAAAAGAGTGTGACGAGTTCATGCAAAGGAGGGTCGCGAATTGTAGAACCGGAGACATCAAGCTTGAAGGGGAGACTTCCGGGAGGCCTAACTTCTTCATGTTCGACCCGATTAGAGGTCAGAAAGAGCCCGGATAGGGTTTTGGGGCGATGGGAAGCCATTGGAAATTCGGTTTGTCGGTTTTGAGCATTGTAAGGCGTGTTTTTGAGCACTTTTTGAGCAATTAATAATATTGATCCATTGGAAGCTAGACTAGAAGATGTAGCCCAAAAGAGGGGTGAACTCGTTTATCAATTATTTGTGCACATGTGTTTATGTTCAATGTTTATGCTGTCTATGTGTAATTTACACATGAAGTAATCCTTAATTTATGTAATGTTACCAAAGCTGATCATTTTCTTTAAACACGCCAACATTTCACTGCAATATTTTCAAGTTTTCAAGTCTTCTTCATTTTTAAGATCAAGTTGGTAGCTGAGGCACTAGTTTGAAGACTTGATGGATTTACAATTTTTGTTTACGATGCTCACAAAGGTTGAAACTCACAAAGAGGAAAAGGTCAACTTATTGGAGCCAAGTTTCTTATCCGATGAGGAGGAAAACATTTTCATTCACATGATTTCTTGGAAGACATTCGCAAGCATGGCTCATCACGAGGAAGATCATGAGCGATGTTCCGTGAAGAGGAAGATTTGAGGAAGACTCATATCACGGTTGAGAGATATGATGAAGGTCATGATGGAATGGAACATAATGTAGCGGTGAAGGCTCCAACCCTTCAATGCATAAGAGGGAAGTGATTGGTGACAAGACTCCAAGCGAGGATGGAGGGAATGGTGCTTCTCCACCACCCTCTCCTCATCATCATCATCTTCTTCTTCTGATTTGAAACATCTTCCCAATGGGCATAGTAAAACTCGCCATGAAGTCCTTCATTAAACTTGATATAAAATTTGAGTTTCCACTTTATATTATTGGAAGTTAAAGTTAGATAATCGGATACATCAAATTGAAGTATATTCTAGAATACAAAGATTCAAGATGATGAAACCAAAATTTGACGTATCCAGTTATCTTCATTAAGATTAGATGGTTCAACACATATTATTTGGTGGGAATCTAAGACCTAGGAGGAAATGAAATAAAAAGAATGGAAATTTTTCTTTCTTGGAATGATTTCATTATAGCAATTAAAAAACAATTTTATCCATTTGGCATATATAAAAAAGGCAACCATGGAATGCGTGAGAATTTTAGACAAGCAAAGGACAAAATGTACAAAGTTTTCGGGGAATTTAGGAGAAGAGCTTTTGGTTTTGGGAGTTGATTTGTCTTCTGAGGAAACATTGCTCAAATATATTGGTGCTTTGCATGGTTATTTGAGGCATACTATAATTATGTTTAATCCTGAATCTAGATGAAGTTTGTGTCTGAGCTACTCATTTTGGAAGCAAGGGGAAGGAGCGATACTCATGAGGGGTTTCAAGAAGACCTTACAACCGAGGAGACAAAGGAAGAAGAAATTCAAAGGCAATGGCGGGAAGAATGTTGATGTGAAGAAGGAAGGAGAAAAGTTCACATGTAAATACATTTTACAAAGGATGGCCATGATAGAAGACCATTGTTGGAAACTTCATCGCTGAGCGAATGATCTAAAATTTTAGCAACAACAACAAAGGGAAGTCAAGAGCATTGCGGCTGCTTTACAAGACTTGGGTTGGTCACGGTGATGAGATGAAGATCACAACAATGGGTTACCAAAGTAATAATTATGTTGCTAGCACTAGCTCTTCAAGTATGCTAATGTCAGTGTAACTCAACAGAGAAAACAAGAATTGAGCTTTTTCATATAGGGTTGTTTCACAAAACATACTAAGATAGACACGTTATTTGATTAGGGTCACAAGCAAATCTTATTTGAAGAAATTTGTTAAGAAACTTAAGTTGGAAACAAGTCCACATCTAAGACATACCCTCTTGGTTGGATATGTGATAATGCTAAGTTACAAGTAACCGGAAGTGTAAACTTAGGTTCTCTATAGCTGCCAATTTTGTTGATGAAGTAAAGATGGATGTGATTCTGTTGGATATATGTAGCATTGTTTTGAAGTCCTTATTTGTATGATAGAAATCTATTTTTTCTTGTCAGGAGAATAAGTATCATTGTTTAAAGATGGGGTTGGTATATTGTCGGATCTCACACTAAGAAGATGAATTTATCAATCATAAATGCAAGGCAAATGAAGAGGTTAGTTAATGCAAGTAAAAATTTTGTTCTGTTAATGATCAAACCTAAAATGATGTTGAGAATGAAGCATTCAAGGTGTGATACTAAGTTAAAAACCAAATCTATTTGAAGTTGTTAATTGAGTATGACAACATGTTTAAGAACCTAAGGGGTTGCCTCAGAAAGGAATCCAACATGAAATTTAGTTACAACAAGATTGTCCCACTTCCATGTGGTATGTATAGAATGTGGGTTATGGAAAATCTTTGAGATTAAAAAACAAATTGAGTTGTTAGACAAAGGGGTAATTGTGCAGAGTTCTTCGCCATGTGGATCTCAATTGTGTTAGTTCCAAATAAGGATGGAGCGTGGCGAATGTGTGTTGATTTAGGGCTTTGAACAAAACAACGATTCATCAGTTATCCTCTTCCACGAATTGATGATTTAGCAGTGTTCAAAGTGCAAAATATTTCACTAAGTTATATTTAAAGAGTGGTTATCATCAAATGAGGATTTTTGAAGAAGGCGACACATGAAGACAACTTTTAAGACTAAAGCGAGTTTGTTGAATGGATGGTAATGCCTTTGGACTTTGCAATGCACTACTTTCATGCAAGTTATAGAATGATGTCTTGAGGCCTTTACGGATGATTTTGTTGACTGTCTGCCCATATGATATTTTTATTTTTAGTAAATCTCATGAAGAGCATATTGAACATGTGAAAGAGTTTGTATGTTTGAGGAAAGAACAGTTGTTTTGAAGTTGTCCAAATGTGAATTTGGAAAAACTTAAAACTTATCTATATAGGCCATATTATTGTTGGTGGAGGTGAATTAAAATTGATCCTTCAAGAAAGTTAAAGTTATTTGGAATGGTCTAGACTATGATGGCAGTAAGAAGTTTTTGAGATGCCCAATCTTGAAGAAGTTTATTGCTAACTTTTAGGTCCATTCTTGAATCCATTACATCTTGTGACAAAATTATCAATCCGGGTTTCAATGGGGGAGGCAAGCAACAACATGCTTTTGATACTTTGAAAGAAAGTATTCGGTAGTTCTTGCACTTCAAATTTAAGACAATCTTTTTGAAATCAGACCGGATCTGATAATTATCACGATGGGAAGCGAGTTTTGCTACAATATAGTAACCCGATTTGTTTTCATTTTGAAGGACATTTAATGGTGCATTGATTGGTATCCCTACTTATGATGGGAATTATATGCATTGGTTCAAAGTGTTAAGAAACGACATTGTATTGGGAAAAGAGCATTATTCACCACAGATCATCAACCTTTGCAATATTTACAATCATAGTCAAATCTACAACAAGCTAGGAACTTCAAATGGATGGGATTTCTTCCATGAGTTTCATTTTGGTTGCTCCGGTGCAAAGAAGGGCATTTATAACATAGTTGTTGATATTCTTTCCGGGCCTATTGTTAGTGCCAGTTATTCTTGTGAGTGGCGATCCTATAATGCATGAAAGTTAGTGGAACAATATGCTTTAGAATCTTGATTTTAAAGAGTGTATGAAACTTTATTGTCCCTCTAACCATGTTGAAGAATTGGATTATCATTTTTATAATAATCTCTTGTATCATCTTGGCAGGTTGTATTCCATAGAGAAGAATCAACCTCATAAAGAGAAGCACATTCTTCTCTGTGCTGGTCATTTTAGTGTAAACAAGAGCAGTAGCAAATTTACCAAAGATATTATTCTTGTACAAGATGATTGAAAGTGTTTCGCAATATGTTTGGGGATGTTAGTTGTGTGCTACAAGTAAACCTAATGTCGAAGTTGGGTTTACATCCACTTCCGGTTCCTTCGACAGCAGGAGAGAATATTTCCATGGATTTTTGTTGGTGGTTTACCTATGTCGAGAAGAGGTCACTTGATTATCTTTATAATAGAGTGGTTGATCGTTTTAGTAAAATGTGTATGTTAATGCCTTGTAATAAGCAGGTGATGGCAGAACAAATGATGCGATTGTTCTTTCAAAATGTTTGGTGCATTTTGGTTTGAGTCGTGGCCTACGTCGGGATTCTGGATTTGTTGGATGTTTTTGGTCAAGTTTGTGGGCGCTCATGGACACCAAGCTTAAGAAGAGCACAACTTTTCATCCACGGACAAATGGATGAAGAGAGGTGGTGAATCGTACGGTGGTACATCTTCTTCATGCTTATTCACGGCAAGCATCTAAGCTTTGGGATGAACATTTACATATGTTCAACATCTCGTTACCAATCACATTTAAGCACTCTTGACTCAAAGCGTGGAAATGGATTTTGAGGCATGTTTTGGCTATTTTGCCAAGTCACCTTTAGATTTCAACTTTGGGAAGATAATATTTCTATTGATGGGAAATATGATATTGATGGTGAGAGAAGTTCATTGAACAAATTCCGTCGATACATCGAATTGGTCAGGAGCAGTTGGAGAAGAGTGAGGCCAAGTACAAAGCAAGACATGACAAGCATCATGTTGATCCATCCGCAGTTCCGAAGTTGGTGATGAAGTGTGGCTTTACATCAGCAAGGAGGAAGCTTAAAGGAGAAGGTAAAAGTTGAAACCAATTAGATATGGTCCCTTCAAGATTGTTGACAAGATTGGTAACAATGCTTTTTAGTTTGAATTTTGCCTCCATATATCTGGTGTATGGAGTTGTTAATGTTGATAATTTGAAGTTGTATGAGACTCCATTGATTGATGATCAAGAGCATGTTCGGTCCTTCCATTGATGATTTTTCTCGAGTATCTAGCAGTATGAAGACACCATCCTTGGCTTGAGAGATGAACTTGGCGAGGAATGTGGAGTATTGCGGTTGGTCTTAAAGGAGACGAATCAAGAAGCGCCAAGTGGATTGAGGTTGGAAGTGAGGAACTTTACCCTCATCTTCCGCATAGGCTGAGATAATTTTGGTGGTCAAAGCTTCTACAATGGGGAGGGTGTGATCAGGGGATCAATTTTTCTCAATTTTCAAGTGCTTGGAATGCAAAGAAAGCGGTGCCATTCGTCGAGTCTCGTCTTCCTGATTAAGACGGTATATTTACTTTCTCAAGTAAGTTGATATGGAGAATATGTGATCTGTTCACCAAAACCAAGCAGAACCAAAATTTGATCTTGATTGTACTGTCCGTGCCGATCCATGATGCGGCATTAGCGGGGACCATCCTGGCCGTCTGGTGATGACGTGGCATTTGTTTATTGGTTGGTTGTTGGCGAATCAGGTGTTGACACGTGTCCAGTTGGTGGAAAATAATATGAGGACATGTGGCCCAATCCATAGGCATGTGTCCCCTCATTATTGGTTTATATGTTATATAAAATGTAATGGGGTCCGCGGGGTTCGCCCGCGGACTCCCATATGAAAGACTTCACAACTTTCCACTAACCACTATGCCGACTTGTTCCTTGTTTCCTATATCAAGCGTGCATATATTTAAACTGGCTCATTGTATCAATGGAAAGTGGGGTTGGGCCGGGGCTTATGGCCGTGATTTCATTCCACAACATATGACCATTGTATACGCAAAATCGTTAATACATATGAAGCCATATATATATATATATATATATATATATATATATATATATATGTTATATTGTATTAACATATGCGTTGGGGTTTGAAACTATAACCAATGGTTAAACACGCAGGGGTTATAACCCGTGGTCTTGTTATGTGACTGGTGGATTAACACGCACATAAAGAGTTATATACGCGGTTTGGTAGAATACTTGACTTAACCACTCATTTTCTAGCCAGCGTGATCACATGTACCATGCAGCCCGAGTCTTAGAGAGGCGGTTAGAGAGTGGCAGCCCTATATCCATCGGTTTTCAGATTGGCATGAATTATATCTTTGGGTTTTGTTTAAAAAGAAGTGTAATGAGCAGTTCATGCAAGGAGGGTCACCGAATTGTAGAACCCGAACCAACAAGCTTGAAGGAGGGAGACTTCGTGACTAACTTCTTCATTTTAGAGCCGATTGGTCTCTTGAAAAGAGCCAGACGAGGGTTTTGGGGCCATTTGGGAAGCCATTGGAGCAGTCGGTTTTCAGTTTGAGCATTGTAAGACGTATTTTTGAGCACTTTTGAGAAATTAATAATAATGATCCATTGGAATTTGGACCGGGAGATGTAGCCGAGGAAGAGGGGTGAACTCCTTTATCAATTTCTATACACATAATGTTTATGTTCAATGTTTATGCTATTGTCTATATGAAATTTCATAAGTAATCCCTAAATTTATGTGTTGCAAAACTGATCCTGTTTCTTTAAACAAATAACATTTCACTTGCAATAATTTTTCAAGTTTTTCAAGTCTTCTTCATTTTTTTAAAAGATCAATTATAGGGAGTGGTGGGGTCCCTCTTGATCCCAAAATATTTGTAGAAGTTCCCAAACTCTTTTGGTATATTCTCCTCCATTATCATTTGGTATCTTGATCTTTTCTTTGAGAAGGTTCTTTATGAGAGCTTGAATTCCTTGAACTTCTTGATTACTTCATCTTTAGTCTTCAAAGAATAGATCGGAGTTTTACGAGGGTAATGATCAATGAATGATACATAATATACATACCAGCTAATGGGATGATGGCATTGGGACACACACATCTGAATGGATGAGTTCTAGGACTCCTTGCACCTTCTTGTCCCTCTTAGGAAATGGGTTCTTGATATTCTTCCCTTGTGCACATCCATTGCATATGCCTTTATGGTCCCCTTTGAGTTACAGTAGGCTTGGTAGTAGCTTTGCCATATGTATGGTAGTGCTACAGCGTAGTTGATGTGGGCCAACCTTCTATGCCAAAGTTCTATGAGTTTTCAATGGTGTGGGTCATGGTTGCTTCTAAGTGACCCTTTAGGTTATACACAAGCCATTTCTTCATTTCCAATGATGATTCCTTCATTGGAGTTTCTCCTTTAGCCCATAAGAACTTCTCCATCTATAAAGGCAACTTCAGACCTTTCTTATCTAAAGATGAAATGGAAATGGAATTCTTCTTCAATCCTGGTACATATAGAACGTCCATCATTTTTAGTGAATTCCCATAATTCAATTTATGGTTTGATTCTCCCCTCCTTGATGGTATATTGGTAATCATCCAGTGTCTTTGAGAGAAAACACTACGAGATATAAGAGTGAATATTTCTGCGTACGTCATGTGCTTGGATGCACCACTATCAATGGGCAAGTATCCTCTCTAGGTGTTATAGATCCACGAGGTGAGATCAAGACATGGTCTTTGATCTGCTCATATCATTATTAGTGGGGTGATATATATCTTAGACTACCATGGGCATGGAGCCTCTTATGTTTCTCTTGTATTCTTCTCATATGGATGGACAAAACTTTGCAATGTGTCCCATATTTTCACAATGATAGAATTGTATAGATGAGTAGTCTCTTTCTTTTCATTGTCCTCTCTTAAAATGTCCTTGGATGAGATTTTTTATGATTGAATTTATTTGATTGTTGAGGCTCTTTATAGGAGTCTTGTTTGGAAATAGGGGTTCTTCCTTCCCTCCTTTGGTGTGGTAGCTAGGGTGATCATCATCCCTTGCTGATAGCAGCTCCCCGATTTGTTACTCTTGTTTATTCTTGGATGCATTCTTCCCATAGGCTGTCAAACTTGGTTCTCCTTTTACGGCACATGCTCGTTTGGATGAAATCATCCCAAGGTCTTATGTGAAGACCATTTAGGGTTATGTTTGAGTTCTTCATCTATGGTGTCTCCAATAGCTTCTAACTATTGTTCTTTGGTCTGAGATTTGGGAGAAATATTCACGAATCATTTCTCCTTCTGCATCTTGATATTCTTCAAATGAGTTCTGAGATTCATAATGCAGTTTTATGTTATTTCCTTCCTTATAGTCACGGTCAAGTCATCAAACATCTCTTTCAGAGTCTTCTTGGATTTACATTAGGAATCAAGTGGTCTTTGATTGAATGCGTAATGATTCTTTTGTCCTTATTGTGTCGCACATTCTTTGCCTTTTTGATGCTTGTCCTTTGATGTTTGCGGATTAAGTACTTTGTCTTTGATGAATATTGCTGGTCATTCTCTTAAAGAATGATTCCAATCCTATACTTCCGACCATGGAAGTTTTCCACTCTTTCTAAATTGTCAACAAGATTAATGATTCTTGAACATCTTTACTGGAGCTAGGAAAATGACCAAAAATAAAGTGCTCAAAATAAAGTAGACTTACCCGGAGGTCGCTTGGTTGAGACAAGTAGCACGGTGTGTTTGGATCGATAAAATTCAACTTTCTCCTTCAATCTGATCTGCTTGATTTCTTGACTAGATATACGGTACCCTCACGGTACTCGTTATACAGTACCTTTGGTTTTCACGGTATACGGTGCTGCGAAACTAGTGTTTCACTCTAGGAGATCAAGCCGAAAATGTGCCGAGAGTGTCAAATTATTGATCCTTAGGGGAGGGCACACTTTTCTAGATGGTTTAAATTTGAAAACTTCACCATCAAAAGCCATAATTTTCATGTACAACAACAACAGTGACGTTTTTCAATTTCTCTTGTGAAAAATGCTCTCTTCAGCTTGGCTCGATACCATGTTAATGTTTAAGCCATTATTATAGATGTTTTCATTTCATTAGATAAAAATAGCATAATCCAAGATCGAGAAATACACAATCACAAGAGACACAACCCATTTATCTGAAACCCTCTACAGGGAAGAAAACTGACAAGACTTCCTTAATATGGATAGCCAATACAACGCCAAGAAATAACTCAAACAAATACAGAAAGTCCTCTCCTAGATATCCACCACTCTCTCTCTCCTTATTCTCTGAGTAGCAGATCATAACTTGTCTCTAAAATTGAGCAAGTGTGTTGTGTCTAAGTGAGGCCATTAGCCTCCTTTATTTATACAATTCAGCATGTGAAGTGTCTCTTCAATGGAAGGAGCCGACTTCTCAAACTAGGTTTGTAAACCCACCTTTATTATATTTATGGGTCTCTTTGATCTATTGGGGACATTTGCTTATTTTTCCTATTACAATTGACTTTTGACCAATCCATGAGGGGATTTGGTTCTATTACAATAACGACATGATCAATCCACAATGGTGTGATCCTATGAATAATATATCAATAGAATAAGAATACTCTTTGTAGTTACATTATTTCCAATGGTTCTAGTGGAAACACTTCACTTGATTGTTTGAATTGTAGGTCTTCATCAAGCTCTATGTAGATGTTTGGTGTATTTATAAATTTCTTCCTCAAACTTCTTCGAAAACTCTATCAAACATATTTTGTCTACCTTAAAATCGATCCTTTTGGAAATAACATTTCAAGAATGTGGATTGTTGCTCTTGATATATTCATATCTCTTCAATTGGTATTATATTAGAAATGATTGATCATTCATATCAATAGGACACTTTGAGTGAAATTAAACTTATATTTCCACTGCTTACATTTTTTTTTGGTAAAATAATTCATCACCTTCTCTTTCAGGATAGAATTTTAGATATAAAAGCATAGAATGTGGAAGGGAGGAGGTGAACTTGGACATAAAGATTTACCAAAATCAATAAAAGTCTCGTAATATAACTCAAATTCTACATGATAATGACAAAAACAAGTGTTACGAACAATGATGGAGTCTAACAAACCATGGTCTTTGTTGCACAAATGTATTGATGGAAAGTTTAACTTCTTTATTCTCTTCTTTGAACATTGAACAATTCTATTTGTGTCATTGAAATATATGTTTTGGATGTTCTTCATATTGTTTTCATGTTATTATTCTTCACAACACATCCATTGTATGTGGTGAAACCCGAGATTATGTCAACCAAAAATTACAGCATGCGATTCTTTAGCCTTTGCATTCCTATCTTTTTTTAGGGTTGTCTAGAAATACTTTGTCCAACAAGTAAGTTCATCATTTTCATCTATTTAAAATCAAAATTTTCTATGTTTGTACAATTTTTCTTGGCTACTCATCGCTTTTCCATGTGTTGTGTCAAGCGATATTTTATATTGTTAGATGGAAACAACTTATATTTGTATTACTCTAAGTGCAACACTAACATATTTTTTGAGATTTTCCAAAAGCTTTTAATGCACTAGTTATGTGCGAGGGCATTCTGTTTACCTTTGTATATTTTGTGAATTTTGAATGCCAATAATGATGTAGCTTCTTTTAAATTTCTTGACTTTATTAGGCAGTGTAAAAGTTTATCTTGTCGCGTGCGGTTTATTTTTGAAAAATGTATATAATTAAGTAACATGATATCTTATATAATGATATCATGTGATAAATCATGTCTTAGATACAAGGAGATATACATGTTGAATCAAGAACCTCAAAGAAGCATGAGGTAAGTCCATCAAAGGGAAATAAGATGCTATTGCCAGAAACCATCTACACAGGAGCCAAGGAAATTTTCAAAGGAACAAAGCAAGGGAGAAATCAAGAAGCCATTCTTGAAACACCAAAACAAAGATTATGAAAGTGTTTTCATGGGTATTGTTATTCATGTAATGGATAGATACACAAAAAATTTTGAGTGTAGATCTTATGAGAGAAGATTATATGGAATAATCCATAACACCATGAGGTGTTGGAGATGTGATCAAAGTAGGACACATTGATGTTCATTGTAACTCCATGAGATGATACAAATGTAGTGGATTGGACACAAATCCCAGGAGTGTGGAACACAAGAAGAAAGAAGACCATGATGAGGGACTTCAAATAGCATGGATAGAGGAAGAGATGATGTAAGAAAGGGAGACATCTTTGAAATTATGGATACTCATAGCTCAAGGATTCACGAAGAGAAGGGTCATCTACAGCAGTGGGTGAAGAAGAAAGAGCAGCCAGGATCAAAATGAAAGATTGAAGGGAAATTCAAAAGTGTCATCTACTAAGGCACACGTGGGTAATAGTGGTGGCAGTCGCATGTACATGCATGCGTGTTGACCTTGAATAGGTCGTACACCTGTGGAGTTGTGCAGGAAGTTGTGTGTATGTTGAAAGCCTTGGGAAAAGAGAAATGCAAATGGCTTGGGTTTGATGTGATGGTATAACTCTTTATTCAGGGAGTTTGACATTGTTTATTGCAATTTCTAACACTGTTTGTTCTCGAGGATTTTCATGGTGATATCACACAATGGTATAATAAAATTAAATATTGAGTTGCATGGCACTAATCCAAGAGTATGGATTGATGTTGGTCTGTTAAAGTTAATGATTTTGTGATGATGGTGAATTGTGTATGGCTGGTATATGATGTATTATTGGAAGCATATGTTGATATCATGGTGCATGCATTTTTCATATGGATGGGCTACATGTTGAGACATACGGTTGGATGAATGGCAAATGTTTTATGTAGGACTTGACATACATTTATGGGAATCATAATTTTTGGTATTATTGGTGTATAGTAGTACACTCATATATGGCATATACTAGATTTTCCTAACATTGGTATTTGTTTGATGCATGATTTTGGCACTTGGTTCACGATGGAGATGTATCATGAGTGATATGATACATTGTTTAGCATGTTGGTAGATGCACATGGTTGGCATATGGTGGATACATTTCATGGATGATGATATCTTTATGTACATTGTTGATGTGCATGGTTGATCTAATACATGGGTGTTGTGCATGGGTAGAACATTTTGGTACATGATGCATTTGATGGATATATTGTTCATGATTCTCTATTTCATTGTTGACGTATATTTTTGTTTCATGATGAATGGTATAACACAAGTTTGATGCGCGGCCGAGGTCCCGAGGATGTCGTCATATGGTAGCATGTTCATCTTGCGAGGAAAATAGAGAAATACCCATAGGGGTAGTCATTCATCTTCCCATGATTACAGGAGGAGATATTTATCATCGACACATACCTAGAAGAGAGACCTATATTTGAAGAAACCTGAGACACTTATTCGAGGAGGAGAAATGGTTATAAGGGGAGTATGTTCGATGTATTTTCAGCATTACATGATTGATATCCCTTGCTCAAAGGGGAGAGATTATATGAGTAGCAACAAGGCGGAGGAGCAGCCCCAAAGAGGGAGAATGGCCCTTTTCCATTGATGTCAAAGGAGATATAATCAAATTGATGTGATTGATGTATATTGAAGGAGAGATTGATGTGGAGAGAGATAGTCACATTGACTATTGATGTAGAAACATGCCTTGTTTACATGTTGACATCAATAGTGGTAATTGGAGTTCACGACATCAATGTTGGTATTTCCATCAATAAGGGGAGATTGTTGGATCGTGTTGCCATTGATGCCAAAAGTTTGATTATTGCAGGATTTTTGGATCATATGTCGTTGATGTAAATAATTTGGTTTGATTGATGTCATTGATATGATGTCCTTGATGATAATGATATATGTCAAGTGGAAACAATTGATAAAGATGGATCATTTATATGATGCCATTGATGAGAATGAGATATGTCCAAGTGGAAACAAATTGACGATAAAGATGGATCATTGATATGATGCATTGATGAATATGGATCAATGAGTTGTCATTGATACATGATGCATAGTTGATATATAAATGATGCAATGGTGAATTGATAGAAAACATTTTGGTTTGAAAAGACTTTGTTTCTCGAGAAGACATATCCTTAGTCATTTAGAGAAGAGAAACACTA